>JARKHS020005842.1:0-31491 GCA_030143305.2 Amblyomma americanum | reverse complement strand
AGCTGTGGGGTCTGTCTGGTTACCATGGTTTCGGCGCATGCGCACAGCTGCTCATCCGCGTGACGTCACACTCGGCTTCGACGGTGGAGCGGTCGCTTGGGCGCGGCGACGGCGAAGAGCACGCCGCACTTTGCTCCTCTCCGGTTGCTAACGGCGCATGCGCCCAACTGGCCTCTCCCATGTACCGCGAAATGCTCGACTGGTAGCCCCAGTGTAGCTCTCACTGCAAAAGAAGCCTACTCAGAAGTCTGGTAGCTCCAAAGTCCTCGATGGAGTGGCCGGTAATTTCTGTGAGTACTACCTTGCTCTTGTCTAGTGGGACAAGGCGGGGGACTCCGCAGTACTGCCATAGACCCTTTTCGAGAAAAAAAAAGCAACAAACACGGTGAGCAAGTACTTCCAAGCCGTCACTTAGACGACTGAACGTGGAAAAACGGCTTTAGGTGCAGAAAAGCGTCGTGTTTGCATTCCTTTTTTTTCCTTCGGTTTCGGCACATTTAAACATAAAATGCGGTGCTTGCTATAGCTGGGTGCATTGCAGTGAGAACGCGATAGGTGGCAATAGCAAGAGTATGAAGACATGTGATATTGCTGTGCGTTTGTTTTACGAGCTAGCCTACGTAACACAGCAAAAATGTAATTCGAATCATATACAGCTACACCCTTAAAAGTCGCATTAAATTCCTCACAACGGAAGGAAGAGATAGCGCATGACGTTAAGAACCTTCAGAAACCCAAAGGAAGCAGGAATGCGCGCAAGTGAGGCTTCGAGGAGCTTTTCCGTGCCTGAACAGGGGCCCGGCAAGTATTCATGTGAGAGACCTGAACGCTGCCTTTCGGAGCGAGAACGTAGTACAGGCATGGACGGCTGCACACGACAGCAGGGTGTGGCACATTGCTTCGCTTGTCTGCGGCGGGATATCGAGGTCCGCGGCTTAGCGCCGTTCGTTCCCGGAGAAGTGCGTTGAACCTGTCGGCTCCTTTGTGTCGGCGGCAGAGAAAACTCTGAGCGCGGAGTGCCGTTCAGAAGCGAGATGAGAAGAGGAAGAGAAACGCGGTAAAGTACGCACCAGAGGCAGGACGCAGAAAGGACGTCGGCGCTTACTTGAGCCCTCCTCTCTTCTCTCTAGAGAACGAAGCATCGAGGCACACTCGCCCAGTTTGAGTCGGCAAAGCACTCCTTCCTCTCCTAGAACCATGGCGAAACACTTATCGCGGAGGCCGCGTATTATAAAATTGCATCCCTGCCTAATCCCAGCCATGGCCGCCTTGTTATAGCCACTTACTGGCGCCGCCACGCGATACGACTTCCCATCTTCCCCGCTCAATTTTCGGTTAGCTGAGCCGTGCCTACAGTGCTTCTGTGACTAGTAATAGCCCTGAAAATTTCCTCATCTAGTCCGCTCACCTGACCCACTGCTGTCCCAGTAAAGTTATTGCTGGTACTTTTCCTTTCACCGGAGGTGCCCCGTCGGTAACGCCTTAATGACGACTGGCAACCGCCGCAAGTGACGGGAAACAGAACTGAAGTTTATATACAGATTTACAAAATTTACAGCATATTAAACAGAGTGGAAAATAAGATGGAAGTGACAGAGAAATCTGCCCTCCTCGGCATAGCCGAAGATGCAGAGCATCTAAACCTAGCCCATAACGACGGATTGGGCTCTAGGAGGCACCTCATAACACAGACGCTGCTCCACACAAGCGTTCGTCAACGGCTGCGGTTCCATCACAGAAAAGAACGACACTACTCCGACGCAGAAAGGTCGCCGACGAGCGCGCCATCTGCCGGGCGAGCGCCGTGCATGGCGAAGTGGGATGGCAGTGGGTGCCACAGGACGGCGCTACGACTGCACGCCAAGCATGGAGGAAGTTTACCGCCAAAGCATCGTACTCGCTTAATTCCGACATGTGTATTGTACTTGCTCATAATTACTCGCGAACGCCTCAGTACAGATCTCGAAAATGCGTTTCCAAGAAACCCGTGCATTCACTAGACGCGCCTTTATTCATGCTCAAGCGTCGATCCGTGTTTTGTGGCTTAAGCATGCTTAGATCTTTCTTTTCAGCACTATTTCCATGCAGAAAAGAAAAAAAAAACCGTTGCGGCGGAGTGGAAGCGTCCCCGTCTCGAACGCCAAATATCTTGATTCGGTGCCCTGTCTAGAGCCCGGTTTTTTATTCGTTGAGTGTGCGTGGATGTTAGTTCATTTTGCCGGCAGGCTTAGCTTTTGTAGTGAGCATTCAACCGGCACGCCGCCGGCATCCATGGCAGCGGACACTTTCATTTCACTTGGATAAATATGTTCGGAGGTGTGGTTCTCGGAATACTGATATACCTTTCCGATCGTAGACTAGCAGAGTTTGCATGTTTACAGTCTGTATCATGCGCCGGGCATAGCGGCTCATGATACAGTTTTGGACCACCAAGTGGTCCAAAATTATTCCCTGGCTTCCAATACGACCTCACTTCACTCCCCGTGCAAAACAGCTTCGAGCACAGGAAGTAACAATACGTTCATGGTTTATGGGGGTTTAACGTCCCAAAGCGATTCAGGCGATGAGAGACGCCGTAGTGAAGGGCTCCGGCAATTTCGACCGTCTGGGGTTCTTTACCGTGCACTGACGTCGCACAGTACACGGGCCTCTAGAATTTCGCCTCCATCGAAATTCGACTGCCGCGGTCGGGATCGAACCCGCGTCATTCGGGCCAGCAGTCGAGCGCCATAACCACACTGCCACCGTGGCGGCTAGGGAGTAACAATACGTCCGTTCCTTTATTTACACTATGGACGTAGCCAGGAAAGTAGTTTAAGGGTCCCGGAATCCGAGCCCATTCCTCGTATTAATCCCTCCATTTTTATGCCACGTCATTTCTTTATGAGGCTGCTCCTCATTCCTTCCCTGCTTTGTCGTCTGCCGATGTCCCAGGTATCGGTGTGTTTCGCTAAGTATCCGTCCCGATTAGACCCCACGAGCTAATTTATAATTCGGTTCTTATATTTGAGGAGTTAGTGGTTATTGTAGTCGTGAGACCAACCTCCTATTATCTTTGTTTCTCTCGCGGCAGCTTTTTGTGCTTTGGGATTTCCTGTCTAGCGCAACATGACTCCGTGGTGAAGAGTGGTTTGAACCGCTTCCCTAACAGATGAGTCGCGTGCAGGCTCTGCATGCGCCGTTGAGCTTTCGAAAAAAACAAAACTGGACAGTGTGCTCAAGTTTTAACTCGAGGTCCGCTTCCGCATACACGATAACCCTGCGACGCTCTCGTCCTTCCATCCGGCAGTGAAAGCGCAGCTCAGGCCCATTTGTATCGAAAGGAGAAACGAAGAGACAGCCCCAAGCTGAACTCGACAGCGAGCGTTTGGTTCACTCATGCGGTCGGTCGAGGCACGGCGGCAGCTATAGTATGGGCCCGTGAAAGCGAGAGATGCGCTCACTGCAGCCTCGCGCGAACTCTGTCGGCGAGGAAAGCGGCCGTAGCGATGTCGCACGCGAAGTGTACCAACAAAAGGGGACGGCCTGCGGCGTGAACGCGTACGCAGGCACGCGCAAGACCGCGCTGGCTCGGCGGCGTTATTTTTGCGCTGCCCCCGTAGCGCACGACCGCGGGCGCCGTCTATTTCGGCGTCAACGCCGCCGCTGCGCCTCGCCGTAGCGAAATGCGCCCGGCCGCAGCCTCGGCACAGAGATCTCAGCTATATCCGACAATGCATGCACTCGACACAAAGGCAGCTGAAAACGCACAGCCTCCTCGAGCGCAGAGGAGACAACCTGACAACGATGGTGGATGATGGATGGATGATAAGAGCGTCCCTTTTGAAACGGGGCGCTAGCGAGTGCCCGCCGAGCTCGGTACACGTCCCTCTTCATGTACCAACCCATATCTTGAGGTTCCGCCCTTTTCGTATAAAATCACATTAATTCACGCTCTACAAACTTTGCATCCTGAACTTGGCCAAGAGGAGTGTCCTCCATCTCGTACCGCAGAGTGAGTGCCCACCCCAGCGTCGCGGTGAAACAATGCGAACGAGGACCTTTCGTGTGGTTGAACACGCGCGAAAATGTCCATTAGTGAGGATCATGTTATTTCAGCAAATTATAAGTGTTACAAGCCATTCTAAATGTGCACTTATTTTTGATTCTGACTCTGCTCTGATGTTCGTACTAATACCAGCAACAAAAGAGTGGTAGGATTACAAAGCAGTTTAACCATGTGGACGTGCGAGAGCATGTCTTTAGCCTGACTGGCTCATGGTTTTGCTTTTCTGGGCTGTCGGCACGCCTGGCGACAATACTAGACTCAGGTTAAGCTCTGATCGAGGTGAAGCTAATCTGATCGGTTCGTGCCACAGATGCAAGTTCAGCCTGGCCGATCCCTCGCCGTGGGTATGTGCCATAAAGCCCGAGGTCATCATCATCATCATCATCATCATCATTATTATTATTATTATTATTATTATTATTATTATTATTATTATTATTATTATTATTATTATTATTATTATTATTATTATCAGCGCGAGAGTGCTGCAGTTTAACCCGATGCGTGATCAGCTGCGGCTATACCATAGTGCTCGCGTGCAGTGCGAAGCTGATCTGTTCGCGCCGCCGCGGGTTCGAACCCCAGACGAGGCAATATTTATTGCATTCCTGCACCCTCAAGGTGGTCGGGGACGCCACAAGATTCTTGGTTGTGTTTGACTCCGTGAAGTAGTGCGTTCGAGCTAAAATAGTGACGCAATGGAAAAGTTATGGCCTGCTCTGAAACGTGCATCACACATTGTTCTGTAAATTCATCATAACATGTAGCATTACGTTTTATTGCAATGCTGTTTTGTACAGAAATAACGAAAATTTATAGATTCAAAAGAAACAAAGGTAAATCGACCAGCTCTGCATCAAAGAACCTGACATTCCAAACCCGCTCGCTCTCAGAGATTGGGGCCTCCCTTAAAGGGACCATGAAATGAGGTTAGGAAAAGCGCACAAGCGATCAGTGCTCCACTAGTAGTGACCGCATCGCAATTATTTGGAAGCTAACTACATTAACACCGCAGACCTCGGTGCTTTCAAATTATCTTCCTCCCTCAGCTTATAGACGCCGACGTGACAGAAAAAAAAAAACTAAGTAAACAGGCCGGGCCTGCACCCCTCCTGCGCCACCTGAGCACGCCCGGCATTGTCATCGAGAAAAGAGCGGCGAAAAATGCGCAGTGAGTTGTCGCCCCAGTCGGTTCCGAGCTATTGATACTGCCACCAGCAATTTTCACAAATTATTTGCAGACTATAGTGTCCATGCAGAGCTCTTAAACTTACTCGAATGCTGACAGAGAGCGCCCTTACAAATCAGTCTCACTAGAATATGACCACCAAAACCATCTCGGGGCCCCTTTAGGGCTCATCTCAGGGTTCTACTCAGTCACAGTGCAAAATTGCCACGGCCGAATTTATGAAAGCGTTCTTCCTGCCACAGAGCACTTAATGGAGAAAATAAGCTTACTAAAGTAGGCCGGGCAAACAATCGGCGGCTTCTTTGCGCTGACGCTCTCGTTCCAAAGCGGCCGTTCCTACAGCACGGGCCTCGTCAGAGGCAGCAGTTAACGAATGTTCGCCCCCCTGCGAGGCCGCCGTCGCTCCGTGGTCTAGATAGCTACGCCGCAGATGGGCGACTTACTCGGAGAATATCACGGCCGGGTCTCGCGAGCGTGACGTTCGTTCCACCAACTCCTCGTAGCAATGGCAGCTGCTGCGCTTTCCGGTTTGCTACACTGTTTAGCAGTATGAGGCAGCGATAGCGAAGAGGTAGAGAATCCGTCTCGCGTGCAAGGGGACCTGGCTTCCAATCCCGGGTTCGCGCTATTCTCCATCTGGACTGAATAAAGAAAAAAAAATTCCGCGTGTCGATGGAATTGCATATCCAGGCCTGGGGTGCGGCCTGATATCGGTGACCAGAACCGACAACGCACTCACTCACCACAGCAGGATTTGGCCATCATGGTGTAGTACTTGGCCGCGACCTTCCATGAACAAACCGATTAACCCTTGGCCCTCAGTCCCCAGCGGCTGCGGAGCAACTGACCAAGGCGGCGGTCAGACCTGTGACGCAGCGGAGGGTGCTAAGAATCTCTGGCTCCGGACAGGACGCCCTTGGAACCTGATCCTGGCAACGTTTGACGCTAGAACCTTATCTAGTGAGGCTAGCCAAATAGTGCTGCTCGAGAAACCAGATGAAGTAAATGGGTTGACATAGGACTTAGTGAGATTAGGGGGACAGATCAGGCTTACAGAGTACTAAACAGCGGGCATATAATGTGCTATCGCGGATTAGCGGATAGACAAAAGCTAGGTGAGGGATTCCTCATCAATCTGGATATAGCTGGCAAAATACAGGAGCTCTATAGTATTAACGAGAGGGCGGCAGCGATAGTAATTAAACTCAATAAGACGCACAAGCTGAAGGTGGTGCAGGCCTACGCCCTACATACAGTCATAATCACCAGATCGTTCCATGAAGACATGAAATCGGCAACACTTTTTTTTTTCAAGTTTTTATCCCGTCTCCATGTTGTGCTCCGGGCTGGGAGGCTGCCACCAAATCCGAACAAGAGATTTTTTTATGGGTTCCCATTTTCCGAAAAATGATCGCGCTAAAAATAATTGCAGGGTCACTTAGGATTCGCCTCAAGGGCATGACGAGATAGCGTGATGGGCTTATTCCTTTATATGCAGAAGGCCACTCTCTGCTTTACATTCAGAGATTCCTGGGAGTCCTCGTGCCCCTCCTGGCGCAGTGGTGCAGTGGTTAAGCGATGCGCAACCGCCCAGCCATGGCAGGTGCTCCCAGCGGTGGGCCTTGTGAGACCCACGCTGCTCTTCCGAGTGGCCAGTCATTAATTCAAATGGCACCTGCCACGGTTGCCAGTTTCCTCACTATCCGCTGGGCAGGTTGTGATGGCGCCGCAAGGTCACGTGACCTAGGTGACCTACCTGCCTCCTACGTTGCTCTCAGGTCACCACCTGCCGGAGTCGTCCTCGTGATTTTTCGCTCGCAACGCCGAGGACGGCGACGTCTACAATACAGACGCCGGATTTTTTCGGTAACAGGCTGCAGCGGCAGCGCGAGGATGCTATACACATCGGCTATTCTTTTTCGCGCAGCTTCTGGGCAGCGCGGCACCTGCATGGACTACAAGGCCGCTCATCAAGTTGGTACCGCGCTCGGCTGCTGACACACCGCCTCAAGATTTATGCCTCGCTGCCATCCCCGCATGGACTTCCTCATCAGGGACACGTGTTACGGATCTGGTGGCCAAGGTGGCATGTTCTGTGCTTCGTCGAGCGCCCCCAGCGCATAATCACCGAGGCTGCGTGGCAGTCAAACGCCCAGGACTTAAAATAACCGCTGTACCCGCCGTTAACTTCTTCAGTGGGCTGGGCTACAGCGGCAGCGCGAGGATGCTATATATCGTCTGTTCTTTTTCGTACGGGTACCGCCAGGGTCAAAAGTCTCTGGACCACGTGTTCCTCAAACGAAGCCGATAGCTCTGCTATTAGATGGCGGCTGGAGACGACACTTGTGGAGGTGGAAGTCAAAATTTCGTTCTTTCATCCCCATAAGTGTGGTGTCCAGCCGAGAGCTAATAGTAGAGCTATAGGCTTCGTTTGAGTAAATCGTGGTCCAGAGACTTCTGTCCCCGACACTACGTGTAGGTGCCATGATGACCGGACCGTTGAAAGCTTCTGCGGCAAAGAAGGCAAAGTAAAAGCGACTTCAATGCAAAGGTGGGCAAGAAGCAGGCTGGCGACCAGGCGGTAGGCGACTGTGGGATAGGTGCTAAAGTTATTAGCAGAGTTTGCAGATAGAGGTAACTTACTTATCATAAATACCTTCTTCTACAAACGAAAGAACAAGAAGTGGACCTAAAAGAGCCCCAATGGTGAGACTAAAAATGAAATCGACTTAATCCTATGCGCTCATCCTGCAGCATTGTGCAGGTTGTGGCAGTCCTCGGAAAATGTGCGCTGTAGCGACCACAGGGTGGTAAGGTCTCGAATCAGCCTTCACATAAAGATGGAACGCAAAAAACCGGCGAGGAGGAAGCGCATTAACGAGTTAGCGGTTGGAGGGAAAGTAGAGGAATTCATGATATCGTTGCAGAACAGATATTCGGATTTAAGTGAGGCAGACGATCTTACTGTTCATACAATGAACGATAATCTGACAGCTATGATTACGGAGTGCGCAGTAGAAGTAGGCGGTAGGATGGGTCGACAGGATACCGGCAAGCGATCTCAGCAGACGAAATACAGCGCTTCAAGGCAACTCCTTTAATGAAAACCGGACATTTCAGCCGGCCAAGTATGAAATGCGCTGACATGCTACTGTGTGTTGCGGAACGGATTTGGGAGAAAAGGCGCTAGGAGAAGGGCCGGGGAAAACTTGTATGAAATAAAGAAAAAACGAGCAAACAATACTGCCATTGAACTAGATCAATACATATGAAAGGGGAATGCAAGACGGTTTCAAATTCTGAAAACAAGTCCATTCTTCATACAAACAGGGAAAAAAATGTGCAAGGCGAATGCACATCAATAGGGAATACAAAGAGGCTTGAGAGTTTGTCGACAAGTCCTGCAGACAGGCCGAAGGAAAGTTGAGAGCACAGCGCAGTACTCGGAGAACACAGCCACATTGGTATCCACATGTGGTTCCTCGCAAGCCGCACACCGCGCTGAGCGCTACTAATACTGCAGCCGTGCTGAACGCGTACGCTTACCTCGCTTCCCGTTTTTGCTCTAATCAGAACCGGCCTGCGGAGAACTGCCGGCGCACTCCGGCGAGTGATTGGACAAGGCGGCATCCACACAACGGGGACGCCACGGAAGACGAACGGGCGGCATGTGCGCCATTAATTAATTATGCAACTCATTAGGCGTTCGGGCTGCGCTGTAGGTGTTTACCGGCGAGCGTCGGCCCAGAGGCGGCAATAAACGCTTCCAGAACAGGCCGTCTCGTTTCCAGCCGGTGAATTCAGCTCGCTTGTCCCTCCCGTCGCGGCGTGGGATGTCTGCGTTGTTTAACTACCGAAGCCGAAACAAACAAGAGCTCCGGGAAAAGTGGTCGCGTCATTATCCCGCCCCTCCTTCACGGTCTCTGCTCTTTCCATCTCCGAGCACAAACTCGTTGACGCACTTCTTTCGACCAGTCGTCGTCACGCGTGTCGGTGCTGCAGCCCCGCCGTCGCTGGCGAGAATCTTGACGCATTTTGTCCAACTCCTCTGATTGGTTGAGCGCGAGCAGACTGAAGATTTAGCTAACAAGAGACCTCCGAGCGCGTTAAGAAGCTGATGACGTCACTGCGGATGGAAAATACATTAAATGCCTATACTGAGGAGGCATTAATCCACTGCCAGCGAGCTCCCATAATGCGCATTCAGGAATCAAAAATGCTGTATTAAATCTCATTAACTGTTTCACAAAGAAAAGAAAAAGGAAAAAAATGGTATTGTGAAAATTCGTCAATGAGCCTGCATGAGCAGGTTAAGATGCAGCTTCACACAGAAAAACAAATGGGCAACAAAATCAACGTACTCGAGCATTCGCAGCGTGAGGAAAACAAGTTCGCAGTGTCAGAGTTTCGCACACAGTCGACGCTTCCCACTCATTACTTTCGCATATGTGCCGCACCATGAGTATGCAATCTCCGGACACGCGCCTTCGCTAACAAGTAGTGCAGCCATGGAGACGAACACGCACACTTTTCCCGAAATCGCAATAACATCTGGGTTGAATTTCGTCGACGCGCATAAAGCACATAGAGTGAAAATATCCTCTACAAAAGGTATAGGCGCCAAGTAGTCTCAATAAGATGGCCTCCCCGCGTAGCACGGGCGCTTAGCCGTGAAGGGCGTCAATCATCGGCACCCCACTGCCTTCTCTTTTGTTTCCGCTCTTCGTAATTTCGTTACGACGCCGCGTGCCCGTCAGCTGGCCGAGCCGAATTGAAGTAAATGGTTCTCTTCGGCCTCTCTTACCCTCTGCGAAGGTCAGCGTGCATTCCTGGGCATTCTATTTTTGCAGCCCCCCCATTGCCTACTACACGGCTGCTCCCTAACGCACGCCCATCACCGCAGCGCGTTGTTCACCTTCATGGGCGAGTTTTCTTCGTTCTTTCCTCCTCCAGATATTTCCTCACGGCCGCCGCTTTTAAACTTCTTCTTTCTTTCTTTGTAATAGCTCACCGAAACCCTTGTTTCCCTCCTGCCTCGGTCAAATGGCGGCACTGGCTGCTATATGCGTAACCCACTCTCTCCGCAAAAAAAAACCTCGACCTATATCTTTCAGCGCTCGCATTTTGGTTTTCCGACTGCACTCATCGCACTGTATAAATAATATACTACACACGCACGCACACCCCACCCCGTATCGACAACGGCGCTGGCCGATGTGAAGAATGCCTAGGCGGCTAAATTTGACTGGCGTGGGCAAGGCGAAGCATCGAGCGTGAAATTTCATAAGAGGGAGAAAGAACACACCAAGATTAAGCTTCAGAACACAGCAATAAGCGCACCGCGAGAACGGGGGGCCATGCAAAGGGGGCAACGATACAATCACCTCCTTGGCGCGTATATTTAATAAATATGGAAATAATCATGACCTTTTCTTTCCATCATGGTGATGGAGGAGGTGGGGGAAGAAAGATGAACAGATAGCTTGACTAATTTCCTCATTTACATTCAATAAAAGCAGACACTTGAGCGAGAAACATGAAGAAAAACACACATTTTTGGTTATATAAAAACTAAGCACATTCATTGCGAGCATCTCTATGGACTATAAATCTATAAATACACACAAATCAACTTGTAATCAAATTAAAAAACGTGGAATAAAGAAGAGCACAACTAGGAAAATGAATTTCCTACAATTTCAATAATTATCATATATTCACATTTGTAGTCTGTATAAAGTATGCGGTTGCAATGTGAAGCACGAAGGGTACGCTTTTTACGTGATGCCGGTTCAAGAAAATATACAGACATAAGAAGTTCGTTTCCAGGAAATAAAAAGTCGCTTTGAATTCGAGAGACGACAGCCACATCTCAGACACACCAGAGGTGGCCTGACGCGCACGCCTTTTACGGCGGCGGTCGTGCAATTGAATTTCGCACCTTCGTGTATACCGGGAGGCCTCATTTCTCCAGGTTACCGCGACTAAAGCATTGGTTCGAGAAAAGTAAACGCGCGGCCAATGTCTAACATCTCGGTGGGCAGCCCAGCCGGAGAAGGGATGGAGTGAAAGAGGTGCCGTAGTGGATGGCTCCGGAATAATCTCGACCACCTGCGGAACTTTGGCGTGCACTGATATTGCACCGGCCTCGCCTCCATCAGAATGCGGGCGCCACGGCTGGGTTGGACCCCAGGCACTCCGGCTCAGTAGCACCGGGTCCAACCAAGACTACAGTCTGGCAGTAGTGGCGCAGGAAGTCGTGCCCGCAGTCAGTTGAGTATACGTTCTCCCTCGGGGAGCAGAGTCGGGCGAAGGTGGCTCTCTTAATGTGGCCATGATTAGGGCATCGCCGACGGTACTGCGCTTGCTTTTTCTCAGTTGCGACGGATCAGATGCAATACGTTTTCCTTGCAATGTTTAATAGCGTCGCAGCCACTGGTACAGTCCCGCATTCTCTCGAACGCTGAAATCTTGAGCATCGCATTAATTAGTCAGGAAATCTTGGGTGATTTTCCCAGTGTTTGCCGCATCATGGCATGAATGGGACCGCCATGCATTTTATTAAGCGTAACACAGTACACGCTATGCTAAACAGTGACTTCTAACATAATGTGCCGCTCGCCCCTAGTGGCAGAACGCCCGGGCAGGTGGCACCTCAGGCAAGTCTGCGCATGCGAAGAATCGCCTGTGAAGCGGTGTAGCGCTTCAGCATACAGCCAAGACGTGCTAATTAGTAGGCTGTCTAACTAATAGGGTAGTAACAGTTAACATTTTTACTAGTACTGCTAGTCTCCATATTAATTTAGAGGCGTGCATTGAAAAGCCCACCGTAATATCCGTATTACGGTTTTTGCTCCGCCGCGGTGGCTCAGTGGTTATGGTACTCGAAAGACGCGGGTTCGATCCCAGGCGCGGCGGTGGAATTTCGGTGGAGGCAAAATTCTAGAGGCCCGTGTGCTGCGCGATGTCAGTGCACGTTAAGGAACCCCAGGTGGTCGAATTTCCGGAGCCCTTCACTACGACCTCCCTCATAGTATGAGTCGCTTTGGGACGCTAAGACGCCAAAAGCCAAACCTAAACCAAGCATATAACTTTTTAGAGTTTCGAAATCGCAGTTACCCTCAGCGCTATGGCCCAACAAATGTTGGTCATTTCGACGGATTAGTTGCACTGGTGGGATTGCTTTGCCTGCAAGCTTCTCAAAAGAGCGTGTATTTTGGCGCGAAGTAGACCAAGCTTGGGCCAGCCACAGCGTCGCGGGTAACAGCGGCTGCCAAATTCTAAAAACTACATAAGGCAGTTTTCCGGGCTAGTTGGTGCGATCCCATTTGAGAGGGCCAGCGTGAACGTTGGGACGAGGGAGACACACAACGAATCGCTGACTGACAACTTCAATGAAATGAGCGGAGCGAAGCCAGGTATATGCAAGAAAGGAGGTGAAGTGGGAGAATCAAGAGTGGGTTGTGCGCATGGCACAAGGGGGTGGAAGAAAAAAAAAACTGATATGGGTATGACTTGGGCTACATGCCTCTGAATAAATAAGGAGACTAACAGCAATAGTTAAAAAGTTAGCTACTCAATACTAGTTAACCAGCCTACTAGTTAGCACGACTTTTCTGTATTCTAATGCGCTACATTGCTGACAATGCTATACCGAAAAAGCGCTCGTGTAATTCAAAAAAATCGTTTCTTAAGAACTGCAGAACAACTTCGGTGAAAATCCCGATATAGCAACGCTCTGTTCAACCAACCAACCAACTGCCTGCGGAAGGCGATAGTGTGTCCCGACAGGCGTACGATGTGGATTGTGGGGTTTTAACATCCCGAGGCTGTTGCTGCGGAGTGTGCAGGACAGAGCGCAAGAATGAACGGAACACGAGGACAGCGACAGGACGGAGAGCTCCACTTTGTTTCGAAAATAGACGAAGCCGTGTTTAAGAGGGGCATATCAGGCTAAGGCAAAAGGGACTGCAGGGAACAAACAACAACAAAAAAGGCAAAAACCCTGCTGCAAAAAAAAACTTTCCTTATCCTTTTTCAGAGCTTCACCCTGTTAAGATTTCAGTTGGCTTGTGGTCATGACTTTTGTTTTGCTTGACCCACGGTTTTTTTTGTTACAGCGGGGTTTTTGTCTTTTCAGTTGTTTTTGTTGTTTGTTCCCTGCTGTCCTTTTTGCCTTGGTGTGGCCTGATGTGCCCCTCTTAAATACGGCTTCGTCTGTTTTCGAAATAAAAGTTGTTCAGCGCTCTGTCCTGTCGTCCTCCATTGATTCTTGCGCTGTGTCCGGCAAACAAGTGTTGCTGCTGAATACTTTTTTGGCAGAAGGAGGCGCTGCACCCCATGGGCACACGCTCCTCTTGGAGCGCACTCGGCTATTGCTGGCTCTCGAGGCTGGCGCTGCCGAGTGCCCGTCCGTTGGGGTGCGAGGTCGAGGGAGTAGTCGGAAGTGTGAGCTGTATGGGCGGGTCCAGGTGCAATGGTACAGTATGGGTGGTTGCTGGTAGAACTGAGATGGCATCTGGCGTTGGAGGAAAGTGTGAGTTTGTGGAAGGCGCCATGAGAGAAAAAAATGGACCGTTAAGCGTGGTTAGGCCAAATGCGAATTAGGTGCGCTAACATCTCGGTTTTCATTCTCTCATCGGTCATTCTCTGCTAAACGATCAAACGTCGCTGACAGTCCCCATACCACTCGTCATGGCGAAGAGGTGCAGGGGTTAAGCCACCTCCCTGCGATAGCAGGTGCTTCCACCGGAGAGGCTTGTGAGACCCGGGTTGCTTTTCCCGAGCAACCTTTCGCGACTGATTATTAATTTAACTGCCACCTGCCACATTGTTCAGTTTGATCACATCCAATAGGCAGGTTGTGATGATGTCACAAGGTCACGTGACCTAGGTGGCCCACCTGCCCCTTAGGCAGGTGGCACCTGACAAACATTTGGCGAAATCAGCTAGCGCACTGAAAGAAAATTGGTTTTGAGGAAATAAACTAATTGTCTCGGTGAACACCTCAACTGCGCTGTGAGGGAAGGGGGAGTGAAACAAGAAAGAGAATAATTTCGACCACCTGGTGATGACCAACGTGCATTGACAGCACACTGGCGCCTTTTGCGTTTCGCCTCCTTCGAAATCTCGCGTTCGAATTCAAGCATGTGACATCGTCCTCTCGGCAGAGAGCCGGTTAAGCAGGGGGATACTGGGGCCCTGTGGTAGTCGAGGCGCTCTTCAAATGCGCTATACAAAACTGGCGGGAGTTTATGCATCACTGAGCTTGCTGGAGTGCCCGACGGGCACCGGTTTGTGCCCTATGTGCACTGATTGCCTTCGGGCCTTTTCATTTATCTTCAGATTGGATTAAGCCTGTTGTACGGCAGTGGTGCAGGCAGGGGCTTATTATTTTTTATTCTATTCAGGTCGCCCCAACCTAACGAATGTCGTCCAGATGAGTTTGACATGCAGATCAAGTGGGAGCCGCATGAGGAGGTGGGGTGCGGCTGGGGCGATTTTGTTGGCTTCGAAGTCTTGCCATGATCAAGAGGAAGTCAGCTGTGAGCGTTGTTGTGGCTAGTGCGGTCGCGTATATATTTCTAATCAGGTGATGTCTTCTATGGATAAAGTTGTGAGCGGGTGAGAGGGCAGTGACTGCATATGCGCGCAGCGGATGTCTGCGTGGGTGGCGCATCGTCGCTTAAGCAAAATGGCTGTTCTGTCTCCGGGGGCCAAGTTACCAGCGGGCAGGGGTGCAGTGCCAGTGCAGTCGCGCATTTGTTGCGGCATATCAGAGAGGATCTTTACGCTTGACGGAACGGGGACGTCACAGAGGGCTAACATTTGGGTGGGCTTGAGGGATTTCTTTTCGTATGCTCCCAGTCGCATCAAGCGCTCAGTTGAAGCATGTGGTGGGAGGCCCAGTGCCAGTTTGTTTGCCTTCTGCAGTAGGGCGAGTTTGTGGTAGGGTAGAGGGCATGGATTCGCCTGTGAGTGATGCATGCGGAGTAGGTCGGAACTCGTGGCCGCCAGAGCTCACTCTTCGCAACATGTGAGTGAGTTGGATAGTGACGGTGTAGGAATTTTTTACCGTCCAGTGGGCTTTGCCATCCGCTTGTGTGTGCAAGCAAAGAATTCGGAGTTGAACTTGCGGTATGGGTTCTTGTGCGATTTCAAACTCAGGCCATGAGGGACGCCACAGTGGATGATTCCAGAATAATTTTGACCACCATGGGTTGTCTAACTTCTTCAACAAGCGCTGACAACGCACAGCACACGAGCAGATTGTTGTACTTCACCTCCACCGGGATACGGCCGCCGCAGTCGGGATCCAAAGCGCGACCTTGGAATAAGCAGCCGAAAGCCAAAGCTAGTCGGCCACCGCGACGGGGGAAAAGTGCAGTGAAGCCGGTGACAAATGTCGAAGACAGCTGCGGTGCAGAGATTGGTCGCTACTGGCGACGCACGATGCGAAAGGCCTCCGGGCTAAGCCGGCCCTCTCAGAAGTACGATCGGAAAGCCGGCAGCCCTGCTGCTAAGCAGTTGCGATGCCTCCACCTGTAGCGCAATTTTGGGTTACACTGCCGTAACCATGGCGTGAAGTTTGCGGCGGCAGTATTTTAGGCTGGCCACCCCGGTTTCGCGTAGCCGTCGGTATCTTGTGCACACCGTCCACCATCACGTGAAATGCGATCAGTTAAGTGTTTAGGTGTAATAATCACAAATAACCTTAGCTGGAATCCTCACTTACAAACCATCTGTCGAAGGCATATGCTTTCTTCGGAGAAAGTTGCGTAAAGCTCCCTCTGAGATCAAATTTCATGCTTATAGAACACTTGTTAGGCCAACAATAAAATATGCTTATTTAAGCTGGAGTCCTCATCAGAAATATGTTAACATGATAGAACGTATTCAGAATTTAGCACTGCGTTTCATATTCTCATCTTACGCCAGTCCAGCGTTATTAGCCTACATAATAGGCGAGCTTTGAAACGCTGGCACAGCGCATATCAATTTCCAGGCTGAAATTTATATATCATTTTTATCATCACCATTTAAAGATATCCCGATCGGTGTTTCTTCACGAACCATTGAGGTATTCTGCACGCACTTACCACAACAAAACAGTACTGCAACCAAATAGTCATATTAATTCATATAAATAATCTTTGTTCCCATGTGCGATCACCCTTTGGAATTTTTTGCCGGCTGTGGCAGTGAAGTGTTGTAGTCTTGACACTTTTGTGGAGCGTATTCAAAACATGGAGATTTGAAGCGATTTGTTAAGTGCCATTGATGTTGATCTTTATCATTGTCTTTTCATTTACACCTAAGCATTTTTCACACATCCCAGTATATTCCTGCGCTGCTGTTTCCCAAGTGCCCTTAACTACTGTTTAGTTTTTGCTAATATCATTGTAACCAGTCCTGTTTGGGCCCGAAAAGAGCCTGTATGATTTGTAAATAAAGTAAGTAAATAAATAAACACCGCTGGCGCGCTTTACCTGAAGCACGGTCGCGGCCAACGATTAACATTTGCGGTATTTCTATTCCAGAAACTGAAAAAGGCACCACACCACGTTCGTGTACAACTCGTTCGATGACTAGTCGGCCAGTCTCAAAAACCGCTGGGATTTTTGCCCCCTTATATTTGAAGAGCGCCCCCATTGATGCGCTCTCCCCAAACGTACCATAACGAATTCAAAACAACGACGTATCGCGAAATCTAGGAGCCAACGCCACGGGACTAGAACAAACTAGGTTAGCAGCACTATTCAATCGTTTGTAATTGAAACCGTGAAATTCGCATCAATTTCTCAAATGTTCTTGAGTCCATAAAGACAGACAAAATACAAATAGCACAGTGTGGTGGCAATTAAAGCGGTCAAGCCACGTACCTCTGTGCTAAAATGCACTTTTTATTTTTGTACAGTGACAACGGGCCACCAGTTTTATTTTAGCAGCCTGAGCTCATATCTGAGCTCATATTGCAATGAAAATTGCACAAGCCGGAATGCTTTAGTGCAAGCAAGCCTGGAGAGGTGTGCTAAAAGCCAACCAATGGTTGACACATGCAGAAACAAGCTAGCATGTTGTCTAACTCCAAATAATTCTACAACCTCATGTGACTGTAGAACAAAGTGGCTGCTTAGTACTAAGTAAAAGGCTATACATGCCACCTTCAGTATAAACATAACATGACGCGGGTGTTAGTAAACTGGCCAGCAGCACGACTCCTGGCTGAGGCTGGGAAAGAATACTTCGTATATTCAGAAAAACAAGACACATTGACCATGCATAGCGGTTATCTCAAGCAGAATTAGTCGAAATATATTTACAGGATCAAAACTATGCTGTCCCTAAACACAATGAAATAAAAAATATACAATTAAGTGTGTGTGGGACATACATGCATATGTCCTCTCGTACAGTGATCTTTCAGACTTTTTTCTTACCAGAAAAAAAAAAAAGGACTCGTAACGTTGATTCCGGTTCCCAAAGCAGCAGATAAAAGTAGCAATGCCTGCACCGCTTGTTACATATAAAATTTTGGAACGTGCTGTCTCTTGCTTATTAGCAACATCTTCAGCAAAAGAAAGCTAATTTCTTTCCAGTTGGTTTTCAAACTGTCAAAGTTCTCTTTAGGCATAGCTTACGTTAAAAAAAACTGTCTTTAACCTAAATTGCTTGAAAGTCTTTAGCCTCGGCTATGCCTACTTTCCTGCTTCATATAGGCAGTCTATGTAAATTTAAACCATGCTAGCTAGAATAGCTGCATGTAATTAGGGAGTCAAGAGTCTTGTGTTGTGGCTCCCTCTGACAAATTTGTGCACCAAAATGATAATCCTCTTGAGGACCTTACATGAAAACAATTCATGTTACTAATGTAAGGAAAGCAGGAACTCTATGAATAATTTAGTATTGAGTACAGGTTTGTGCTTTTCGGTGCGTTCTACTGCCGTCAGTGTAAGATGGCACAGTAGCTGTAATCTGACTCCACTCCGGACAACAGAACTGTATGTGTAATTTAGTCTCATCACAGAGGAAAACAAGGCATTCTTTTATGAACGCTTTAAATGCTAGCGCCGTAAGATATCTGGCAGGCCATTTCAGATTACGATCACGACCAAATGACACGCACACAAAAATCACATGCGTAACATGCGCACCTAGCATTTTAACCTCTTCACATAATGGAAGTCTCCGCGTTGCTTCGCCTGACACAGGGTAGGAGACAAGCACAAAGGAAATACTGACACATATGGGCTCGTAATGGCTGTCCAGCTGAATGTACAGTGTATGAATAAAGGTATACAGAGACAGACTGTGCATAACGTGCAAGTTGACCACAACGCAACTGTTATGTAAATCTGATTTGATATTGCTTGATACGGATTATTAGGAAAATTCTCAACGGACAGGTTATGCAGATAGGCCTGCATTGGTTTGCCGTGGTGGGTAAAATAATAAGCATTTTATTAGGCCAATTGATTTTAGCATTTGTTTAACTTCAACTGCCGTAAATGACAAAACTTGAGGGGGCAAGCTCTGAAACGGTGTACCAAGTAGGAGCTACGCGGCTCACAATTTACTTGATGGGCTTCTGCAGTGACCACTTTGGGGTCAGTAAGCAAAGCTGGGTGAAAGACCAGGACGAAAACCATTCCACCCTTATGTGGACAAAAACTGATGCTGAAATGCAGTAGCATGAGCTGAGACATAGCAGCGGAAGTGCGGCTGGTGTAGGAGAAGCCATGAGTTGCAACGGATGATTTGGTTGTGCGGTTGTACAGAGTAGAAAAACCTGCAGCTTCCAACCGCATTGAAGAAATTTTAAAATTTGACATGTGCTGCAACACTGGACCTTCAAGAACGCTCAGAGAATAAAACAAGCAGCTTGGTTTTGAACTGAACCGAGGACTTCAGCAAAGTTAGAATTGAGTTATATATGGCGTTAGCATTCCACAGCTAAATTTTCACTAGATTTTTGAAATCCACTAACTTAGCAGGTGATGCTGAAGAAATGTTACAGCGTAAATATCCTAGACTGTGCGTATGAAAAAGAGCCAACAGTCATTGAAACCAAGGAGAGCATAAGGGAATGCTTGTTTGTTGTTTTTAATTGAAATGCTTCCCTACACTGTTCTCGGCTTCACTGACTCATGCTTTCTTCATATATGTGTTGGCACGACAATGTCTCAAACTGGCTGGCGCAGGTTACCGAGGAAGCACTGCTTAACAACTGTTCGGCACCAATAAAGCCGAGTTGTCGAGCAGTTCGGCAACAGCAGTGCAGTGAAAACAACAATAAATATGGGATCAGATGCCGATTCAATGAGTACAGTCTCTATCCCCCCCCCCCCCCCCCCCCCCATAATCGCAAAATGCACATCATGGAGCACAATGTCGCAGAACGGTGGCGACGCTTGTGTTGTTTTAGCGCTAGTTTCCATGTTTCAGGCAGTGAATCGAAAGCACGAACTGGCCCGTCAGTCTTTCTTCTTCAATAACGCTTCTGTATTCCCGGCAGAAAACAGCTCAACGGCCGTGCAGCCAAGATCGTTTCGCATACACAAAACACAGCCTTCAGAAACGTCACTGACTGGGGTTCTCCAAGACAGTACACACGCGAACCACGATCAATATCGGTGACTGTTACGTCGCAGGAACGAATACTTGCGCTCGGGATCACGGCAGCCATCGATACGAATGCGACCATAGCAGAGCAGCTCGAAGTTCATTTCAACATTCGGAAAACAAGGCGTGCGTGGTGACCCTCACAAAGGTAATATATATTCGCAGGCGATTTTACTAACTCGTTCCAAGACCAACCACTTTCACTACACTCGCACTTGTCACTGAGCTGCGAAGCTTACTGTGCGCACTGGGAATTCACCCTGGGGAGCTGCTTCTCACTGCACTTAGTGAAGATCTTCGCGCGAACAAAAAACAACTCTAACAATCACAAACGGCTCCAAATGAACACTCGGCGACACCGCCACTGTGCATGTCTTGCGTAGGCCACTCGGTCAGCTCAGCGCAAGCGGCGACAAAACAACTGGGGCGAAACTGGCGCTCGCCGCCGTTCCACACGGCGAAGTTGGAAGTCGCTGGAAACATAGTTGCATGCGGCCAGTGTCATGTTTCTCGGTATAGACTATGCCTGGTTTCGGACTGCGCTTCGCGGGCGGCCATCCTTCAGGAGGCGGGACGGGCACGTAACGGGACAGCTGTCAATAGCTGCGATGAGACCAACCTCCCGTGCGCCCGAAAGTTGACCAGCTTGGTCGGCCCGGCCGGATGCGACCGTGCGCCTCACTGTTCGACCCGTGCGCAAGGACGAAAAGGCGGCCTTCAAGGAGACAACCTCCGGTGCATTCAGCCTGGAGGCTGAACCTGTGTGCTCGGGCTGTTGGCAGTAAAGAATGCACGTTCGAAGCTCGCTCAAGTCAAATCTTTGCTCACCTCTCTAGACGAGTATTTTATTTAAGCGAAAATAGCGCAAAAAAAAAACGAGGACAACAAGGAAAGAAAATTCACAACTGAAGGTTTAGTCACAGGAAGCAAGGAATATAAAGAGGGCAAACAAACAAGACAGCGAAGCAAACAGAAGTGTAGCTACGTGGAATCGAGGAAACGAACCTCACTGTCATGCAGGCATACCGACGGGCTGCTAACGCACAATTTAGTCTTTTTCTTTATGTAGAAAGCCTCCATATTCTCCCTGGTTAACTGTGTTGGGTAACTGTACAATACATCACTGTGATGAAAAGTAGGGAAGCAAGATTTGCAGTCTGAAACATGACCGACTAGATTTGTAGATTTATTAGCCTCCAAGGCATTAGCATGTCCAGTTAGGCGCGTGTTAATACAAAAACCCGTCTGGTCAATGTATACTAGTTCGCAGGAAAAAGGAATTTTATAAACAACTCCTTCAGAGCATGGAACATACTTAGTTTTATGTTTAATTCCACAGGTACTTTGGGATTCATTTTCTTTTCAGCCTTTCTTTCCACCATAGCACACATCCTTCTAAGTCTTTAAGGAGCTGAAAAGACAACCCCTATTTTATAACTGTTCGCCACCTTTTTCAGGTTATGCGAAAGGCGGTGTACGTACGGCAGAACTGCAACCTTATTCCTTTCCTTCACTCTGTCTGACCCAGGCACAGCAGCCGAAGTCTTGAGTTTTTTGGCTCTCTTGTTGCAGCCCAACAAGATGGCATCATTGGGGTAACCTGCTCCTCTTAATCTTTTAGCCTGTTCGTTGAAGCTCTTATTAATCAAATCGTCACAAGATTTGGACAAACCAGGAAACAACGATGAAACAACAATTCCGGTTTTTACTTTTTTATACCCGCTATTAAACGCTTCACTGCATTGCAAACAAGAAAACTAGAGCAATCTTTCTCATTCCTCCCCCATTCTCCCTTTAGCTGGTCCACGGCAGTCTATACAACGCACAAATCTACCGCAAAGAGTGAAGAATCAGCTCGCAAAAAAAAGAGAGAAAAAGTTGTTAAAGCAGCAGATATCGTCGGCTCTGCTATCGTAGGCAGCATTCACCGACGCCAAATATGCAAAATAGTGAGCCCAGAGAAGAACCGCCGCAAACTACAGGCCTGAAATTGTTACCATCTACTAGCACAGGAACCTTATGTTCTCTATCTAGCCACGCTCTCACCACAGGCACTGCGTTCCGGGGCTGGCGCATCGCAAAGACTCTTTCTCCTAAATGTAATAGAGAGGGATCAAAACGCAGGCTGCGACCAAAGGCACAACTCCCCTTTTATCTACGCACACACTCACGCATACACGTATCATCATCATCATCATCATCAGTACCATCATCATCATCATCATCATCATCAGCAGCAGCAGCAGCAGCAGCAGCAGCCTGATTACGTTCACTGCAGGACAAAGGCGTCTCCCATATATACCTGTCCAATTAACCCTGTCCCGTGCCAGCTGCGGCCACCTCATCCCCGCAAGCTTCATCTCGTGCGCGTGGGCATACATGTATGTCCACGCCCATTTCTGTCTCTTAATTTCGGCAAGGATGTCATTAACCCGCGTGTGTTCCCTCACCCACTCTACTCTCTTCCTATCTCTTAACGTTACACCTACCGTTTTCCTTTCCATAGCTCGCTGAGTTGTTCTCAATTTCGGTTGAATCCTTTTGGTTAGCCTCCAGGTTTCTTCCCCATAGGTGAACACTGGTATGATGCAGCTGTCACATACTTTCGTAGCGAAAGCTGCACTACGCTAGCCGGAGCGATTTTCGCCCGTCGTGGCCATCTGCTCCCACTGCGCAAGCGCGAGTTTCGACACAGGTGCGCCGCCGCCGACTCCGCCTTGTCCCCCGCTGCGAGTTCACGCCACGACTAGCTATGCGCCTTCCTGCGCATGCGCGTGGAGTCGAATGAATACGGGAGGCGATGCGCTCGGCCGTCAGCTGCAAGCCGTGGAAGAAGAGAAGCCTTGCTCGTTGCGGCACCTTTGGCTACGTATACTAGGCATAGCACAGTTAAGCCACCGCGAATTTTTTTCTTGGGCGATATTGACATACTGCCTTTCATAATCTGACAGCACCTTCCAAATGCGCTCCACACGATTCTTACTCTTCTAGTAATTTCATTCTGGTGGTCCGGTCTGGTCTCACTACCTGCCCTCAGTAGACCCTTACCACTTCTGGCACCTCGCTACCGATGATTAAGTGCTGTTCCCTTTCGATGCACAGATCAGGTATGCAACGAAAAACCTGTGGCGTCCACCTACGCGGCACCGCAGAAGCGCTGAGACCAGCGCTCACAGCCGCCACTGAAAGAGAGGAAAATAAATATGGGCGGCGCCTGCTGTGTGGGCAAGCACGGCACGGTCAATGCGCTGGTTCTTTTTTTCTGGAGCTTCGCGGCGACCTTGTGGTCCCCGACAAAACGACTGCCCTCTAATCACCACCGAACGAAGACCCTCAGTAGGAAATGTTCCTCCCGCGATCAGTATAGGCTAAATTTGCAAAAAGGAAAGAACAGCAGATAATATATATGGACGAAATGCGACCGCAGCTGGTTCAGAGTCAGGCCATCAATACAATGTATGTTTATTAAGTTGCATAGGAATGTTATGGCTAAGAGCATGACATTTGTAGAAAGTGCGGAAACGCGGTATGTTCGCGTTTCTTGTGTTTATATTCGTATTTGGAACGCACCGTTCCAAAGATGTCAGTGAAGCAAGTTTTTTTATTTCTGGAAAAGAATAGCACGCAGTTCCTTCCAGACTCTTCATTCAACAACCCTCGGTTTTGCCAGCGCTGCATCAAAGCAACAGCAACCGCATAGCAATCTGCAGCGGTTTTTCAATTCTGACAGGTGGACCCTATGCTTCCTCGGCGAGTGCAAATTCTTGTTGCCAGCATAAAAAAGGGCAGATGCAAGACCAAGAGGAGGAAAGAAAAAGGAAAACTGTTCTCTCTGCAGAGGTAGGGGAACGAGGTCGACAATCTTCAAAGCGATGTTGTCTGCGCCGAAAGAATGTCGAAATCAAAAGGGCGGCGCCGACAGAGAGACGCGCAAAAGAGGAAGAGGAGAAGAGAAAAACATGCCAAGCCAACATTAGCCGAACAGCTTATGAGCACAGAGGCTGTTGGAGAAGACGGCTCCGCAAAATGAAACACGCCGAGATAAATTAAGCGAAAAAGAAAGAAGCAGCACAGCCAACGATATAACGACTGCCACCGTAAGGAGGACCAGTCAATCAGACAGGAGCCACTTGGGCATAATTCTCTCAGCAACGAAACGGCGACACGACACTCGTAGACGGCTGGGCTGACTGCGCCATTCGCGGGAGGGAAATGAGCTTTGTTCCCTCCCTCTTCCACGAGCGCAGTTTTCGCAGAGCCGTACAGAGAACGAAGGGAAATAGATAAACCGACGACAGCGCCGCTGGGCCCCTGATGTGCTCGTGCGACGGAGTCGATCAACGTTGGGCCTTATCTGACTTTGTGGTTGAGAGGTGTTCCCTGAAAAAACAGCGCCGGTACAAGGAAGCAAGAGCGGAGGGAAGCTAAGGGGACAGGGTAAGCCTTATGTTTCCCATCTATTTCAGTGCATGTTTGGGTACACTTTCTTCAACAACCAATAGACATAGCGCCTGCCTGCCTGTTTCTGTCATTTTTATCGTCGCTTTCTGCCTTTCCGACTGAACCAAAGCTATGCAACACTGTTGAAGAATTAATTGTTTTGAATTTCTTCTATTGAGGACTAGACTTAAGGCCACTTTTGGCTTTGTTCCTGTACATAGAAGAAAAAACAGCTAATTGCACATGAGTAATTTGGGTTCAGTATGTTCACATATGCTCACAAAATTACACGCAAACATTTGGCCTTCAGCTTTGTGCCGTTTTGAAGATAACGGTGCCGTCGTAACAAAAACTTGGTTTGAGATAAATTAGTTTAAAAGTAAAAGGTAACTTTAATACAAAATTTATGGCCATGCCAATAGTTCCTGACCGATTTATTTCACAGGCACGACCTCCACAGTTATTATCCAACTCATCTTTGTGTTTTTTACCAATCGTTTAGTTTCCTGGGCGTTTTTTTTTTACTTAGTATGCTACACTGCGAGCGGAGGAAACTTGTCGCCCCGCAACTCTCGGCCGACGGGGAGAGTTATTAGTTCACTTTAACCGAAATGGCTCTAGAACCTTGGCTCTTGCTATGTTACCGCCGTTGAATGTCTCACAGCATCTACTGTTGGCATCCTTGTGCATCTGGTAGTAGAGAGGCATTTTTTGGATTTTGCTCCGACATGATGCGAATGAGGCACTGAAATGCTATCAGGGAGCCCAAGAGCTGCACGATTGTTCATAATTATCTTTTTACTCCTACTGAACTGCAAACACTCAGTTTCTGTCATGGCATTGTATTTCAAATGGCTGGAAAGACATTGCCTCCACAAGAAAGATGGCCTGGCCGTCCGCTTAAAAATATACAACGCAGGAAGAAGAGCGTTACTAGAAAAGATGCAGTAAAGAATGTCCTATCAGGAATTAACAAAAGTACTAATCGATTCTTTTAATTTGTTGCTCACACTGTCTCCTTAAAATTGGGAAAGATGAGGCGAAAACGGCGTCGCGAAAAAAAAGACAGCCGGATTGGCATAAAACGACGTCATCGGGTGCAATAAACAGATCTTAAGCCAAGGAACGGAGCGGCAAATGTCTAGGTGGTAGTGAACACACATAACGTAAATAAAGACTCAATGTTTGCTTTAATAGCTTATGCTATAGACGAGCCGAAAGCCAAAAAAATGGAGGGGTCTCTTAGGTTCCGCCTTAAGGGTATGACGCGATACCTTCAGTGGGTTAATGCCCATATATGCAGTAGGTGCTTTACATTCATAGATCAGGAAGTGGGACTAACGGCGACAAGGATGCGGGATTTCTCCAAGTGGCTGTCCGACAACAATAACAGCAGCAGCCTGTTTGGGTTCCTGCACGAAAGTACGCCACATGATTTCCAGTAGTTTACAGCCAACGCAAATTATGCCTTTTTTAGCCGCTGCGGTGCTCAGTGGTTATGGCGCTCGGCTGCTGACCCGAAAGACGCGGTTTCGATCCCGGCCGCGGCGGTCGAATTTCGATAGAGGCGAAATTCTAGAGGCCCGTGTACTGTGCGATGTCAGCGCGCGGTAAAGAACCCCAGGTGGTCGAAATTTCCGGAGCCCCTCACTAGGGCGTCCCTCATAGCCTGAGTCACTTTGGGACGTTAAGCCTCCATTAAGCATAAGCATAAATTATGCCTTTTGGCCAAGTGTGGGAAACAATGAAAAAAAAAAACCCGTGGGAGTCCTCATGCCCCTCCTGGCGCAGTTGTGCAGCGGTTAAGCGATGCGCCACTACCCTGCGATGGCAGGTGCTTCCAGCGGTGAGCCTTGTGCGACCCAGGTTGCGCTTCCCGAGCGAAACATCAACTGCCTGTCAAGCTGGACAGCTTGCCCACTAAGTGGTGGGTAGATTGCGATGACGCCGCAAGGTCACGTGACCTAATTAAGTGGCTCACCTGCCTCCTAGGTTGCTCTCTGGGGACCAGAACCATGCACGTGGTTCTAATGCAGGAATGCATTCAACGAACAAATTGTCCACTCTTATTGTCCGTCACGGTTCCGTCCGCCAAGGCTACAGTACATCCACAGCTGGCGGCGCGCGCCCGCAGCTTCCGCAGCATAGCCACAAAAAGCTGTCCGCGAGAATGGTGAGGCTAAGAGAAGTTTCAAATCTTCTCGAGCGTTGTTGTTGCAAGTATAACTTCAAATACCGTCAAGTGAAGCAGTACTAACTGCAAACGTTTCTAATTTCTACCCACAATAAGGACATTGCGAAGGCAAAGCATATTGTTAGTCTGGGAGAGTTTCTAGCGCGTGCTCCCCGGCGCCAAGGATTGCCACCGCTGTGCGGTGCAAAGCCGTTCAAACAAGAATCGCGCCAGATGGCACCACTTCTCCGTGAGGTGGCCGAAAATCATCTCCCGGAACCAATGAGTGCGTGTGCACTGACTGCTCGAAATTCTGTACTCGGCTAAACTGGCGCTCCTGCTTGAACATTGATAACATCTGAGCACGATACGTCGACCTAACCAGCATGAACTGTGTTTTACTTCAGTTACCAGATGCTGTTACTCGCTGCTCTGCGCGACAGCCCAAAGCACACGCGTGATTAAAAGTAAGTTTCTTCAAACACTGTACTTTGTTTATGGTAACGGAACATACCGTATTTACTCGATTCTAAGCACCCCCTTTTTTTCACGATCGCGATGCCCAAAGTGAGAGGGGGTGCTTAGATTCGAAAAATCTAGACCCCCCCCCCCCCCCGGGCCCCTCTTTTCGCGGCGAAATCTCGATGAAACGGGCGTTAGGCACGTTAGGCGTTAGGGCTATCAAGCAACTGACACTAGACAAAGCAAGGCGCGCCCGCGATGCCCGCGAAACCTGCCGAGCGCCGCCGATACCAGGCCCATGTGACAACAGGCTGACAGACCCGACACTACTCAAAAATAAATAAATAAATAAATAAATAATTACTACTACTGACAGAATTATCGCGGTTGCTTTCGGCTGGTTTTTGGTTATTTTTTGCGTTCTGTGCCGCCTCTGTCCTCGCTTCGGCGAGCGCGGCCGCGGCCTCGCCCGCTTATCTGTTTTTTCAGCAGCGTCCGCTCCGGCGGACCCATGACGCGCGTCTTATCTTTTCTCTTTATCTTTCCTCTGATCTTTTAACTCTCCTCTATCTGCACGTGGCCGCGGTGGTGGCTTGGCTCGAGCCAGTAGGCAGGCCCGTGCAATTTCCTTTTCATCCTTCTCTCAGTCACAACAACAACAACGCGCAGGCCGCGCCTCCTCGGGACTGCACAGGCTCGACGAAAGAGAGAGCAAGTGCACTTGGCGGCCTCGGCAACGCTCTCTTCCGCGCAAAAAGGGGGGTGCTTAGATTCGCATGCAAAGTTTTTCAGAAATTTTTTTCCGAAAATAAGGGGGGGTGCTTAGATTCGGGGGGTGCTTAGAATCGCGAAAATACGGCACGCATGCATTCCCGCAGTGGAATAAACTAGGCGTAGCACGGATTAGGCCGACTGATTTTTCGCTCAGAACGCTGACACAAGATCTTCTGGTGAACGCGGCCGTTAACGCTATCGCATTAAAAGCAAAAAGATACGCGGTGCACACGACCGAATATGAGCGCTGTAAGGCTCGAAGAAGAGAGGAAAGAGAACGCTCGAAGGAGGACATAGAACGAAGTAGCGTACGTTCGAGGGAGCAAAAATATAGAAAGAAAGGGGACGAAATACTCCCGAACAGCCGGTGTTGTGTCAAAACTTCGGCAGGGCCACTGAGGCGCTCTGCTGAAAACGTCGGGTGCAGAGGAGGGAGAGAGAGAGAGAGAAGAAAGGGGGAGGGAAGAGCGCGATTCTTGGCAGCATATCGGCCTAAAAAGACTAGGAGCACGGTGGCGGCGCGGTCTCCATTTGAAAACCAAATCACGTCACTTTCTGACAGGAAAAGGTTGAACCTCTCCTCCACTCCCCTTACGCTCATTCTTCTCGTCGCTCGTTTTCCGTCTTCTTGCGCCTTTAGAGACACAAAAGCCGAAGCCAGCAAGCAGCAGAAGAAAACCTCCTAGCGACGTTCGCCCCTCTCAGCAGCCCCGCCATCGAATTTCCTCTCAAGCGGAGCTTCGTTCACATCTCCACGCGCAAGAACCGGCCGCCACAACTCGATTGCGCCGTTTGCAGCGACGAACAGTGCATCCTAAGAGGATGATGCAGGCGCGGGGAAAGAACTATCCGCCATTTTTTGTCGTATACCTCTGCCCGATTCCTCCCGACGTCCGGCGGATTTTCTCTGAACAAGCATTGGCTGTGCGGAACTCTTTTCTCGCCGCAGTGCCTACGACCTTTCGATACGTCCCAGTGCTGTTGGGTCCGTGTGGCATGTGTAGCTTAGTGACGTCTCGCTTCCTGCCAGGACAGAGAGCGGGCTGCGCGTAGACGCCGCACGGTTAAATTTCACCCTAACGTTCGTGTGTCAAAAGCGCGCATTTCTCATTTTCGCAATGCAGCAGTTTTCGTCTGTAAGCTTCCCCATTACACAGAGTGCACAACGAAGGGGGAAGCCTCGGGGTGCTAGCAAGAGGACTTGACTTGCGTTGGGCAAAGCGTTCGTCATTGGCTGGGTTTAAATAGGGCTTCACTCCGAGTAGGAAACCCCGGTGACAGGAAGGAGGGTATGAGGTGGGAGGGAAAGATGGTTGGATGGGGAGCGTGAGCGGGACCGGTGTGACCTGCAACTGTTGGCACTCTTCAGATCGTTGGCCAAGGACGACGGGAAGTGGTGGCTGTGTAGGTTTCTCTTCAGTGGCAATAAGTGCTCCAGGCGCGAGATGTCGACGCATTTGATGGGTTCGCCCCGCAAGCAGCTCGTTTCTGTCTGGCGCTTGGCCACCCAGTGGCTGTTGAGGTCGTCCTGGCTCTGCGTGCCCGTCACCGACTGCTGGACGCTGCCATCCGAGCAGCGGAGCTCGTGCGAGTGCAGTGGCACGTCCCAGCGCCGGTTCAACAGCTTGGTCAATGAGCAGCACGTCACATACCGGCAGTGGAACTGAACCTGCGGCCCGGCGACCGGATCGCATAGAAGGGTACCGCGTTTTGCGTATCAAGTCGCTAAATGATCTAGACAAGATAGATTCCAGCAGAGGCTGAAAACACATCACTCAATGATTCCAGTTTCTCGTTTATTCAATATGCCTAATCAAAGTTACATACCGCCCAATGAGGCAGCTAAGTTTATTGGTGCTGATTCAAATTCGTCTTTTAAGGTGTTTCATGCAAAAGTGGAGTACGCCAGAAATGAGAGCACTTCTATAGAGGCCCTTTTGAGCCAATTAAATGCTCAGTTCAATGCATTTATGTTGACGGAAACATGGTGCGATACTACAGATGATCTTTATTGCTTGCCTGAATATAATCCATGCATTCTTAACCGACAGTATGACCAGGGAAGCAGTGTTATGATGTTAATAAGAAAAGATATAAACTATGAAATACTACCTCCATTTACACGTTCGTCTAGCGATCATGAAGTTATGTCTGTTCTCTCGAACCGCAAGCTTTTTGATACGGTGTATCGCCCACCTGCAGGCAACACTGGCATGTCTCTTAGCTTCCTTGAGTCCGTTTTCTCAAGGAAGCTAAGAAACACACGAATGATAACGGCCTCGGTCTCATTCGCGGAAGAGATTTTAACCTAAAATTTTTTTCGACTCAGCTAGTCCTGTAAAACAATTTAAGATAATGCTGGAAATGTACTGTATTAGAAACATGATCAATTTGCAAACAAGAGTTACTTGCATTCGTCTACACTAATTGATCTTTTTCTAACTAATTACCAGACATATAAGCTTAAATCCTGCGTCTTAGCTTAGAATATTAGTGACCATCTGCGATTCTTCTTTGTGTCAAACTCCAAAAGAAAGAAAAATTAGTGCAGCGTAAAATTACGTTCAAACAGATTTTGCCTTCACAGCTTGAAGCATTCCGCACAGATATAATGAGCGTTGACTGGTCGGATGTTTTCAACAGTTTGTGAGGTGCACAAAAGATCTTCGGAGGATTTGTGAACGTGGTGCGCTGGACAGCGGAGCGCTGCGCGTGCCAGCCCAGCTGAACGCGAGCATGCAAAGACGCTAGCAGAGGCTGAAGAGCGTAGATTGCAGCTTCGGTTTAGGGTCGCAGAAGCTGGTGGGGGTAATCGAGAACCCGCACTGGGCCCTCAGTAGCGGTTAGCTCACACAAGTTGATCTCGCCTTTCGGTGATCGCAGGGATGACTTGAATGCATACCTCAAACGTTTTGAGCGCATCGCGGAAGGGCACAGCTGGCCCAAGGAAAAATGAGCTACAGCGCTCAGTATGTCTTTTGACTTGGGAGGCTCTCCGTGTGTTAGGTCGTTTGTCTCCCACAGATTCAATGGATTATGATAAGGCAAAACTAGCCCTGCTCCAACATTTTCGATTCCCAGCAGATGGTTATCGCGAAAGGTGTCGTGAAAGTAAGCCTCTAGATAAAGAAACAGGCACGCAATACGCAGCACGCTTGCTCACTCTGTTCGATCGATGGGTCGAGATGTCGGGAACGGCCACAGCGTACAATGATCTACGTGACTTGGTGGCGGCCGAACAGTTCATGAGGAACTGTCATAGTCGTCTGGTGACTTTCCTTCGAGAAAGAGGGTGCAAGACGCTGGACAAAATGGCTGAGGCAGCAGACAACTTTCTAGACGCCCAGCGGCAAAGAAACTTGTCTTCGTTCAAAAAATCGTTCGAGGTGGGCATCCCGCGAGAAAAGGATGTTCCATCAAATAGGCAGTCAGGAAGGTGCCTCATTTGTAACCTACCCGGACACAAGGCTTCCGACTGTCGCTCTAAGCCAAAACAGCTTTACTGCGTTTATTGTCGAAAACAGGGCATGATGCAAGTTCCTGCGACAGTTAACGCGAGCGTTCGGCGACCGTGGCGAGCACGAGGAGCGGACAGCTGACGTGTCAGAAAACTGAGGTGTAAAGGAAGACAGAGCAGCGGATATCGGGTCATTCAAGCGTGGAGGGCGCAGCCGTCAGACGTTCGGTCCGTGCTGCCGTGACCTCCCTTGGATCACCGACGCAAGCCTCCTGCGTTCCTTGCAAGCGTGGAGGCAGCAGCCGATGGACTGAGGGTCCGTGTTG
>JARKHS020005841.1:0-45937 GCA_030143305.2 Amblyomma americanum | reverse complement strand
GTGCTCTGACGAAGGCATTGTACGCTTATAACGAGCACTCGCCCACCTCTAGGAATCAGATTAATTCGGGCGACAACCACGATAAGTTATATCCCGTGCCTAAAGTTCATAGTTGGCAACGAACGTTTCGGTGAGGAGAACACGAGCGCCCCGGAGAGTCTGGACAGAGCGACGCGAATAACGCAGTTTTTTTTTTTTTTGGAATAAATGAACCCTACGTTTGCGGACTTAATATTTATGGCTGTAATAATGACAGTCCACTAACTACGAACAACGAATATAATGAACGGAATCCGGACCACCGTCGTGCTCGTTAAAAGTGGGCTCGATTGTATATCGTTTTTCTAGCAATTCCCTCTAGGAACAGCTGGCACTGACCGTAGGTGATAGTTCTTATTCCAAAAAGAACAGACACAGCAGGCTAACGAAACTATGACAGTATCCGGACAAGAAATCCAATACCTGCGGACTAAATCCGTTCTATTCACATCACCTAATCGTTACCTGCATGCGAATAAGATATGTAAGCTCTTCGCCCAGGAACGAATACGAAGAGACGTCTAGCCAACGGCGGGGTTTATTAAGAAGCATCGAGCTGTACGCCGCACTTCCGTAAGCACGTCAGCAGTGGGTGCATGTTTGTTTACAGCATCTCAGCCTCATCGGATTGCTAAGCATCATGTGGGCATGCGAAGCGGTACAGCAAAAAGTTACACGCTGCCGCTTATGAATGTCGTGTGGCAGGCAGGTCACAGCAGCTTCAAAGAAAAAAGTACGACTTCACCCACCCGTTTCCACGACCCCCCCCCCCCCTCCCACCACACACACGGAGCACGCACACAAAAGTAAAAAGAAATTGCGCTAGAGAAAAAACGTGATTACTTAACGGGTAATGCGCAGCCCAGCTTCGACCATACACCCAATCAGAGCTCAACATCTGCGGTCACCACGGGCAACCACGGAAGGCGTACATCAGCCGCGGCTCCCAAAACAGCGCCGGGACACCATGATCGATGGCAAAGAGCTCCGGAGCACGGGTCAGCGATTGAAACCCCGGCGCATCCGCGATTACTGTTGAACTGGACGTGCTCTGATAAGGGACGCGCTCCGCGCGTAGCGACGGCCGCCTGATCCGACCCCGGCGGCAATATAGTGTCACATTTTACGCGCGGGTGAAAAGCTGTTTAGACAGAAGGAAAATAAATAAAAACGAAGACTAACACGCGATCGCCAGCAATGAAGGAATGTTCATTTGTGTCCTTTCATCAAGAACAGAGTAATTCCGATCTTTAACTGTTCGGTTCCACCATCAGCGCTCGTCGCTCTGAGCTTCTGTACCGTTTCTACACTTGGCGAAATGGCTCGTGCTGTGATCCTCCAATGGAAAGTCATTATTCGCAGTGAAAAAAAATGTTTAAACTACACTAGTTTACGCCATTCAATGTAAGTGAAATAAATAGAACCTTAGAAGAGTGCTGTTTCTGTTGCAGAAAGGCAAATGAAGGCACGTATTTTAACCGCAACACGGCACATTCCCAGTACTTGTAAAGTGCCTCTTCTTGCTCTTCAGACGTGTCGTCACTGTGTTTGCTTATTTGCTGGATTTACACTCAACCCTTATCACGCCGCATGGGGGTTACATGTCACTAGCTTTTTTCCACTTTTAACACGAATACGCCTATATGGAAGTAGAAAGAGAGTAAACTGTCGTCCAGCGCACTCCTTTTTCTTCCTTTCTGATTAGAGTATAGACTGCCGCTTTTCAGATCTTTATGACATCAGAGGCGCGTCGATGGCTTTTATCACGACGAACCTGTGGAAATATTTACCGGGGTTCAGAACACGTTATGCGATTTTAAACCCATGATTCACTTTAGCGCGTTCGGAAGACGACAATTTCACAGGAACTTGCTCAACCGAAGAGCCATGTAAAGCACAAAAAAACAAACAATCGTAAATGATGTGGAGTATAGGAGCGTGGGCATCTGCACGTCTACTGTTTTACACCGCTATAACCATCTACCGACATAAACCTCACGTCTTTAGCGCGCGTCGTTAAAAGATAAACATCTGAAAATACGCAATAACGAACAGTATATGAAAAGACACCTCATAACTAGCTTTCGGAAAAACACGTTCGATCCAACAATTGTGGAAGAAAAGTTCATCTCGCCTTTCAAATCTCCAGCACGTCTCAGCAAAATAAGCGAAGTAATCAAAATAAAGAAAACCCACGGTCGCGCACACTTCTCCGACGCCCGCGCTTCGCACCAACAAAAGCCGAGCTTGCGACCCTCGCTCGTGCCCCGAAAATGACGAAAATCGATCTCAAGCAACCGAAAAAAGTGTCGATTGCCTGAAATAAAACAGAAGCGCACGCTACACACAGATCAAAGAGGACGCACGGCAGCGCCCTCGTAAGGCGTTGCCCAAACTTCCGTGTCAACAGCACATCCCGACCGGCTCTCGAACGCCCTTGGTCGCGTGACCCCGTCGTCGCCTCTTCCGTGGAACGCAGTCATCGCCGAAGAAGCCCCCCCTTCTCCCGCCACCACATCCTGCGCACTCTCGAAACTCGCACTTCCCTCACGACCGCAGGAGCGAGGGAAAGAGGGGAAGAGAGAAATAGGCGCCCAGGGAGATACACATAGTAGAGTGTGAGGGAAGGGGAGGGGGTGAAAGAGGGGTGCAAGCCGCCCCGATAACCGAGTCCTTTCACCGGAGCTTAATGGTGCGTGGCACGGTTCACGCGCGGGACCCGCGGGCGCCTGGCCCTGGCATTCCGGCGTTGTGTCAACCCCTACGGCACGCGCAGACACCAAACCCGTCGCAAGGCCTCACAAACGACGTGCCGCGTCCTCTCTTCTACCTTCCCTTTTCTCCCATGTCCCATCCCCAAAAGGGAGAGTAGTTTCAGATAAGGCGCATAAAAGGAAGCGCTCCGACAGAGCGTGCTGCGCCCGGCGCGCTATATAGCTACCCGCCCGCATGTGAATAGACCGCGGCCGATGGAGGCGTACCGTCGCTTTCAGAGTTGAAGCACGCCGGAGATAGAGAGAGGGGAGGAAGAGGCTGCTCAAAAAAAAGAAGAAAAGAAAACAGGACGCGATGCCACGCTCATCTCCACGCTCGCTTGTACAACGCGGCGACGCCCCGAAACTGGGCCAAGCGCCGCCCGACGCCGTCGATCTTGAGAGCGCGCGCGCGTGTGTTCGCGTATAATAACACGCGATGCCCTTCCATCACGCCTCGCAGAGCGTGAGAGACAAAGGCGAGTTCATTACCGGCTCGAGAACAGAGACGACGGCGCCCGATAATAATTTCAAAGCGGCCGCGGCGGCGCCTTAAAACAAGGGCGCACCAAAGACGCGACACTGCAGTTACAAACTATCCGCACGCGTGTTACGTTGTCTTTTCATTGCGTATACGACGGCGGAGCAGGCGGTGGATGTGTGTACAACACGAGAATCGACGCTATCCCATTGGCCGGGGTGCGAGACAGCGCCGCCGTCAGGGGGCACACGTTTCTGATCGCATGCAATATTAGAGCCGACATCTAGTTAGGGAGACGTTCGCAGAGACAAAGCAGTCTTTACAAGCTGCGTAGCTTTACGGGCCCAGACACAGAGTCTCGAGGCTTTCAAACTGATGGGCGGGTGTGTGAACGTAGAACAGCTGAGATAAAGACACGCAGTCTTGGAGAGAAACGAGGAGGAAAGGGGGGTGAATAGTAGTTGCTTCGGAAATTAGGCGAGATTTTAAAGCTCGCAGGCTCGTAATAGTAAAGAGGAAACGGCTTGGATATTTGGTTAAAGGGAACACCACGGTTAGACGTACGACAAGCGGCGAGGCATACAAATGAAAACACGATACATGGACACCATGAACGGTGGGCACCAAAATCTCACCGCTGAATACCGACCGCCCATCACTAAAGATTATCTCTCCGGAATCATTTTTGTTACGTCGCCAACTAAGGGTGACACAATAAAAAAAAAGGAAATTGAAGACGACCTCGGCGAGACGCACTAGCAGAACTAAAATACCAGCGAAAAGAGGAGCGAGGGACAGTACAAACGCTGGCCATCAACTGCCCACCGTTGTAAACTAACTGCACTTTTAACTTTCCACAGCTGGACATCAACTGCGCACCGTTGTAAACTAACTGTACTTTTAACTTTCCACAGCCGGACATAAACTGCCCACCGTTGTAAACTAACTGTACTTTTAACTTTCCACAGCCGGACATCAACTGCCCCATGCTGAACACCAACTTTACACAGTTGAGAATCACCAGTCCACAGTCCAACATCGCCAGTCCATTGTTTGCAGTCTAAATCTCTCGTTCCTTCGCCCTCGTCTTCTTAGCGGCAGCAGTATGTCTAAGCAACGTGATTTTTGATTTCGTTTCTTTGGCTGTGGCGCCCTCAATCGGTCAACGAACACAAACAACAGAAGCAGAGGAGACAACGCAGGCAATTTTCTCAATGCTCACCTTCGTAAGGAAAAGGGCGCGCACAGGCCTACCCCAGGAGAAAAAAAAAAGTGAAGACTCTTAAAAAAAGAAACCATATAGAGAGTCGTTTCGGTTTACAGATTTTGCGCTCTGAAGATGAATGAGACGCGTGGCTCCTAGCGACGCCCCGCACACGCGCACGGACGCTGCCACGCCGCAGACCATTTCTTAGCCCCGGACAAATAAAGGCCCATTGGTCGCGACACATAGGCACTTCAAGACAACGCTAACAATAACAATGACTCCTACAAAAAAGCGTACAAATGGCGCAAGCGCATGGAGCGCCTCAAACGGAGATAGGAAGAAGCAAAAGAGAAGCGCCGATACCGCCGGCAGAGCGCGCAAACGGCGCACGAGAGGGCGGAACTACGAGGCCGGGGCGATCAAAACCGATAAATACGGCCGGCGAGAAAAGCCAGGCCACTGTGAAACGCGGACGGCCCAATCACGCCAATGGAGGAAGCACGCCTCGGGGGCTACGCGGCCACCGCCGGACAAGGGAAGAAAAATCGGAGAAGTTTTGCTCAGTGGAGCGTGGCAAACAAAAGCCGGGCCACACCAGAGCAAGGAATCGAGACCGACACACTGGGCGCGCGGCTTTTAGTGCAACTCTCGGACAAATAGAAATGGGGATATAAAGATTTAGTATGTTACTGCGAGTTGCTCATGAGAGAAGCGTACATACGTCGCTTCTTTATGAGTGCGGAGGTGAATGCGTCGGCCATTATGAAGCGGAAAATCCTCCAAAGCACATCAAAAAGAGCAATGAGGAAGAAATAAAAATAGAAGCTTATCAATTTACTCCCGCGATCTTTTTTCTCCGACAGACACACCTTTTGACAGCCTAATTTAATACAGTAGAAGGTTACACCGAAATGTTAAGCAAATAATGAGGGCGCAAACGCAGTGAGAACTGCGCGAACGCTCCTGTGTACAGCGCTCATAAATAATCGCAACAGTGCAGCATGCAACACACGCTGTGGTTGGAGCAATAGTAGGTCGTGTGTGCGCCGACAAACCGACGTTACATGAAACGTGACGACTTTAAAATGGTAGGCTACAGCAAAAAAAAACAAAACGAAAATAGACGAATCAATCGTCTTTCTATTCTGTAACCTGCATTACAGTTGTACGCAGAAAAAAGCCAACATAAAGGGACACTGAGGAAAAATAGAAGTCAGCCTGTAATTATAGGGTGTCGCGTTCTAATCACAAACGCACTATTCTAATTAAAAACGAACCTTTCATAAACTAAAAAAATATTAAAAAAGAAAAACAGGTGTCGCCACCACCAGCCGATTTCGCAGGTAAAAAGTGTTTGGGTCTGGAGAGTTTCTTGACGCCGATCTCAGGGGCTACGCTGCCCCGTCATTCACTTCAAAGCGGTGGCAACTCGTCCTTATCGGTAAGAACTTCGAGTTTGAATCTAGTGGCGGAAATAATTTTAAAACCACTTTTTCGCCCATAAATGCGTTTTCAGCGGCCGGAAAAAACGTCGACATAGCAAAAAAGAGCCCGATGATCGATTTTTACTGAGAACAACAATAATTGGATAGAATTTTCCTTCAGTTTCCCTTTAACCCAGCGGAGCCGATAGACATGCTAGTTACCAAAGAATAACGACGTTCTCCTTCCGACGGCTAGATACTTCGTCGTTGAAGTATTCGGAAAGTACTAGACGGAGAGTTCTAAAACATTGCAGCATCTTAGTACTGTACTTCACAGTGGCGCCTGCGAAAACAGCGACACCGCGAGCGCAATGAGGTCACAAAGGAGGCGAACCGTACAGCGAACGACGTGTCTGGACGGCCTAAGCATTCGCGTGGTTGCTGACTTGTGCATAGAATGAAGCCTGGCGGATTCGATGACAAGACGAAAACCCGACTTGCCAAAACATTAACTACCGCGCCTCCACACAACATAATGCGGGCACAGCATCGGAAACTCCTATTGTCGTATTACTCCAAATCCTTTTCCTCGAAGCGGAGAGAATTTCGTGCCTCGCCGCAATTACAAAGGGCCGTTGATTTTTTTTTTCTTTTTCCTGCTTTCGGTGCCCTTTCCGCATGACCTGGAGGAAATGGCACGGCCGCAGATCGAAGCGAGGTCGCCGCACTTAGCGTCAGATGGCGCAATCGCGTGAATGCCGCCATTGCCCTCCCGAAACCTATGGTCAATCTGTTCTCGTCGTCGATTGGGGGCATCTGGTGGGGGAATACTATACCAGGAAACGAAGAAGACGATGGGCGTCTGTAGAAAAGAGGTTGACGAGGGAAACCGGGGATGGCACGACAAGCGCAGGAGCGGAAGGAAACAAGGTGCTTGTGTGCGTTGCCCGTTCAGTCCAGACGCCGAAAAAAGCGTGCGTACTTTATCGCTGCCATCATCATTTCCATCGCACGAAGAAAAACAAACAAACAAAAAACACGGATAGGAACACCGACGCGGTCAAGGTTAGTGTTACGCTTGCAGATACCTCGCCTTTTGGCCAGAGAGGTCGTACAAGCCATGGGCACGCGAATAGAAAAAGAGGACAAAACAACACTTTTATCAGGAGACCCCGGTCCGAGTATCTGTGTAAGCGCGCTTGCAATGGCAGTGGTTCAATTTCCGGTGTGGAACCGGCGCACACAATCTCGACCAGCCAGAAGCGGCAAGCAGCGGGTTGATGGGCATCTGCTGAGCGCCCTCAGTGATTGCACGAGCTTCCGGGGCCACTAAGAGAGTTTCGCGACACAGAGGAGCAAGTTAGGCCTACACGTACTCGTCAAGCGCCGTAAGCGAATTGAAAAGTAGCCTGACTTTATCGCCTCAGCTTTACTTGACTTGATAGCACATCTACGCAATTGCCTTCCAAAGGTGTTTGAGATTCTAGGATGGCATGAGACTTGCTAGACATTGAATCCGCAGGAAATGATGGGCAAGCCCAGAAAACATGCGCTGAAAGTTACAATAATATGATAAAAATGAGAAACCAGCGAATAAGAGGAATGAGTTACGTCTGTAGAAGGCGCCATGACAGGTGTTTCGAGGAGTTACACGCGCAAGAAGCGTTTAAAAAAAATGAGGTGGATATTGCGATGCATGGCTGATGCAGTAATGAACCAAGGGAATATAAACTGTTGACTGCAGTGGAGCCGTGGGGGAAATCCGGGAGCCTGCCTAAGTTATGATAATAAAGTTTTTATGATGATGATGAGCCCGGTGGCACGAAGCAAATAAGACAGCCAAATTGCCAGTGTAACCTCATTCGCAGTCTAAACCCTCTCTTGGTTTTGAGGAGAGGAAAGCCGCACAACTGGCTCAATTTGCTGGTGACACCACCATCACCTAAAAGCGCCGTAGATGTGTCAACCGAGAAAATGAGCCACGGATGCGCCTTTTCTTTAACCAAGACCAAGAAAGGTTTATACCGCGAATAAGATTACCGTGACAATTACACACTGGTATTCGCTTCGTGCAAGCCGGCATCTGTCAGGCGGTCTGGTTACGAGTCCTCCACCGGCCTGCGCTCTGCAAACGTACAATCTCGGAGAAAAAGAAAAGCTAGGTCAAACGAACGTGGACAGGCAACTACGCACATCTCACAGAATTCGGGATCAGCGACAACGCAAGGCGGCAGTTGGCTAAAAAAAAAGACAATGCCAGAGTTTCCCAGCGGTAAATGCAGGATATAAAAAGAAACCACTACGATTCAAAGGAGCACATTTCTCACAGGCAGGATCACGGCCGGCTCCTGCGCTCATGCTCTGCGACGACAAAGCTCAAACGCAGTTTAATTATTTTTTTTTCAAGCCGGGAAGTCCTTGCTCCGAACTCCTGTGTTTCGACATCTCCCACGTGCGTGTCCTCTTCCTCGTGGGAGGGCGAGTGAAACCTGCAGCCGCCGATGGAAAGCCGCGTCGTCGACTAATTCGCGGACAAGCTGCCTCCGTGGGCGAGGAGCGAGTCGTTGACTCGATGAATCAGTAAGCAGCGCCTGAATTAGTGAGCCAGTGAATAAGGGCGCAACTCAGCCGGGTCCCTTTACGGCACAAGGACCCCTCGCTCGCCATCGTGGGTCCGGAGGCCGATATCGATCCAAAAAGGGGGGAGGAGGGGGGGGGGGGGGCTGCCCGCGTATATGCCGAGACCGGAGCGCTAGAGGAGAGCACAGTCACCGTGGTTTTTATAGCTCAGGTGCATCAAGCGTCATGCATAATGTAGCAGGAGCCACTTCGACCGGCACACGCCCGAGCAGTGGAAAGTTCGGAAGTGGCGTTGCATGATTTAAAGCTACGCGCGCGCGCGCTCTGCGCGAGTAGAGCCGGCCGCAGTAGCTTCCCGCGCGACGCGCTCGTCGGAGATGGCGATAACAGCGAGATATGGAAGAGCGAAGGTAAAAAAATTCGTAGCTCTCGGCGAAGGTGAAAGTCGCGAGGGAGTTGAAGAACGAGAGAACGAGCACGAGCCTGCTACGCATAGGACCGTTTATTCACACACGACACTCGCGTAGCAAAGTACCTCATGGGGCAAAATTCGTTAGAAAAGCAATGCGGCAGATTTTGGGTCGACCCAGACAGGCGTGAACGAGTTCGAAGTAAGAGCATCGAAATTTCAAATTAAGTTCCTAACAAACTTAGAACTAGGTCACAAGCGCACCTCCAGACTACTTATTGTCGATTGTGCGCGATCACTCTGACGTTATTCCAAAAAAAATATGCGTGTAATCCTTTTTTTTTATCATTCATACACTTGAGTAAAGTATGTTAAGCGTTAGGAACGCTTTGGTACGCATTTAGTTTGTTTTTCCCTTTGTATGCTTCTAGCCTTATCTACTATATCAAAAGAGGGCGTAAAGACGGGGATCCACTCGGAAGATAGAGAGACTGAGCACATAATTGGAATCAACAAACAAGACTTAAAGCTTACACTTAGTAATTCCGAGGATGAAGCGATTAGCGGGATTCCACGAACAAGAGCGTGCCGCGCCCAAGGCTGTACCTTCTTGGTTTTGAAAGACTTGAAAGTGACGTCGTGAGCTCTCCCCAGTTTTGTACAAACCTGCAAACACAACACAAAAAGAAAAATTAGCAAGCAGCACAATATTCGCAAGTTTGCATATAGCACAACTGAAAGTACAACCAAAAAAAAATTTGCACCTGCTCCAAAATAATATTCATATGTACAGCCTTCGGCAAAAACTTGGTGCCCAGGGGGGTTTGCACCACACTGTGTGGTTCGTAACGCATCTCCAGTTCTGCGAATTTCTGAAGTCAAGATTTTCGGTCCTGCCCCCTTCGACAGATAGGACTTCCATGAACGATACAGGAGCCTCACTACGAGGCTTACAAGCAAACCCCCTGGGCTATTAACTTTTGGCAAAAACTGTACCATTAGTTATTTCCAATCACAAATACACTACTACGGGACATACACTACGATAAAAAGATCAAGATATCGAGACAACCTGCAAAAAAAAAAATGGCACCGATACTAAGCTCTTACCGTACGCCCAGCATAGCACGCCAACCGCACCAAAGGCACAAATAAAAGTAAATTTCAAGCCTACACGTCACGCAGGGCTTATTCTCATTCATCTTCCCAATTGTACACAAAATGGCACAGACGTAAACGAAACCTACCAGGCAGATATTCGTGAAAAGCAGAAAACCCGAAACTCTGCGATGGAAAAGTCAGGCACGACGGCTAGGTGAAAGACAATGTGGAAGTTCTCGTCAAAAAAGGAAGAAAATGAAGCTCATAAAAGGCGTATAAAAAGCGCGATCTGCGTGATGTGCTCTGCAACCGCGTTAGAAAGATAGATGACCCTTCCTCCCTTTAATTTCGTAGGCCCTCGAGCCGCTTCAGCGCTTTCCACTGCGTGAGGTAACGACTTTCATCTGGGGAAGACGACATGAAAAAAAAAACATCAAATACAAAACCCAGCCCAGAGAGGAGAGATCGTGAAGAACACAAACCGATCGAAGGACGTCAAGCTCTAGGCGAGGAAAATAAAATGAGAGAGAAGGTACTGAACAGAACACAGGTTTAAAAAAAAAGGAACTCAGAAGAAGCGATTTCCAAAACAAAAAAACATGAAAAGAAAAACGGCCATCCTTGAACGAAGAACCAAGAGACTTTAGAAACTAAGGCGACGGCGGCAATTTCGTTAAGCCACGTCCGCTCACCTCAACCACCTTTTCGACCATCTAAGTTTTCCTTTATTTTTTCCACACTTTTTTAGCAGTTTCTCGCTGAAAATTTTTTTTTTACTTTCCACTTTCCCCTCTGTCGACGCAGCCCCGCACGATTCCTTCCTCGGCACTCATTTAACTTTCAAAGCAAACGTTCTCTACCTGTCCGCCCTCCCGGCGTACGTGCGCGCGCTAGAGCTCCTCAGACACACTGAGTGTCCGAATTAGGAGGACTCGTCGTCGACCTAATCCCCCGACAGCGTCAACTCAGCAGTCAAGATTGCGATGTGACAACCTACCGGGTTAGCCAGATAAAGAAAGAAGAGGGGGGGGGGGGGGCGAGAACAGCACTGAATCACCTCCTCCTTCCCTCGTCGCTGCCTCGTTAAAGCCAGCCCTTCGGACACCCCAGTCGGCGACGTCAAGAAGAAAGAGCGATGCCTTGAAGATCTGAATCCCCTCCCAACTTAATTTTTTTTCCATTCGAAATAATGTCACTGGATCGAAAGAGAACGAAAAAAGAGCAAGAACTGAAGCGATCCACTCACGCCGCGAATCAACGGCTCAAGACCTCAACAGAAAGCTTTCGCTTCTTCGCTCAGCGTCGAAGTGCAGGTTATTTTTTGCACTTGCTGCCGTCAATCACGGTCATCTGACACTGTAATCATATCACGTCAATCCAAAGGACCCGACAGATATAATACCGGCGAACAAAATGTCCTGGGTCATTTAATATTACAGAAAATTTCGAGACCAAATGTTTTTTTTTTTCATTTTAGGTGTGACATTTCCAATCCACCGCGTCGACACCTTTCACGAAATTTAATCGAAATGCAACGTTTGGAAACAAAGGAAAGAAGCAGTCCAAGCCATCATGACAAAAAAAGAGAGAGAAAGAAGAAAATGACGGTCACTTAGGAGCATGAAAAAATGCTCGAATTTTTAAATCGCATTGATGCTTTAGCCGTCATGAAAAAGGGCAGCGATACCTTGATTATTATATTCGTGTCCGTAAACTATACACATGGGCAACAAGGCAGACCCGCAGTCGATGATTTCGTATCACACTACTGGCCATATGGGTTTCCGTAACGTGCAGTCGGGAGCTAAAGTAGTGTATAACACCAGCGCTTCGGTTAGACTTGATTGCCGCGCCTCATTCCCCCAGCGCCTACTGTCCAGACAGAGACGAGGTGGTACCGTTTTTATCCAGAGGCATGTACGGATGGCCTGGCGCTGCAGCTTGGGGTAAACGCCGAACGGCGTCGCAAGAGTAGGCGGCCGTGCAACCGCGAATGTCATATATAACATTTTTGTTCCCGAAAAAAACGTGAATACATAGAAAGCTTAGTACATAGGGAATTTAGCATTTGGGCTCTTTATTGAAATGCTACCACCACAGCCAGGAAGTGATTCGGGGACCTCGCGTTCAGAAGCTAGATGACTCAGCTCAGAGCTACCACGGTCGTTGAGCAGCACGAAAAAAAGAGGACCGCTAGCCGTTTACGTATTATGACTAATTTCCCCAAACTTGCATGGGTACAGAAGTATTTGGCGACTCTCGACTCTCGAGCTAAAAAAAGGGTGGGCGCTGGTGCAACCACCTTAATGGCGGTCGTGAAAGCAGGCTTCACCATAGAACACCCTTTATACGACAAAGCCAGCTTTCCAAGAGACGCACTGGCAGTCGTGAAAGCTGGCTTCACCTACGTTACACTCTTTATACGACAAAACGAGCTTTCCAGGAGTCCAACTGGCGGTCGTGAAAGCTGGCCTCACCTACGCCAACTGTTTATGTGACAAACACAAACTTCCAGGAGAACAGGTGCCGGCGTTCTTTGTTTTGTAGAGTGTCACGTGCGTATGTAATTTAGCGGACATTTCCCGTCGCCCCTATATAATTAAGAGTGTCAATCGCATTACATTAAACAGATCAATCCAAGTGCTTTACTCTATCGTTGTGCCCGTGCATGCGCTGAATGAATGAAAGCCCGCGTTCCGTAAGGCCGCGCGGCTAGCTAAGGCCCCAACACACTTGAATATGCAACTGCGAGATCACCCCAGTTTAACCACACGCGCAGCCCTGTTATTGCGAGTCACTACGAGTGCTCAAAACTGCCAAAAAAAGTAAAAGAAAAGGGGGTCTCTCAGTCTCTACCTTCTGCACAAAAAAGAATACCAAGATAAAACAAGAGTATCATCAATAACGGAAGTATTTGCGCATCAGGACACGCGCGAACGATCCATGAAAATCTCAGCCGGTATGTGCAAAAGCAGGCGCATAGCATCAACAGAGCTCACATAAGTACATCGAATGCGGTACCCTAAGCGAACGACGTACGCTAAACAGGACGGGAAAGAGAAAATGCAGCGTACAAGTGGTGAGGCAGGCAACTGGCAACGTGACAGCCAACGAACACAAGCCACGCCAGCCTGGGAACCAACCACCGTCCGTTCGTTGTTTCCCTCTTGGCAGATGTTGTATCGCTCGCCGCGGAAGCAGCTAAAAAGGCGACTACTGCACAAGAGGCAGGCATTCGCGGAAGACGTGCCTTCCAGGAAAAGACAGAATGGGTGCGCGGTACGAGCTGATTGAACGGGCGACACTGCGAGGAAGGAAAAAAAAACACGTCCAAAATAAAAAAAAAATGCGCCTTGGAAGCACAGGGATGGTTTCAAACGAGCGAAATGGATTCCGGATTCAAACGTGGGGAACGACCAAAATTTAATGTTGAGGCCTCTACTGGAAACATGACCTGGAAAACATGACCGCTGAATGTTTTTGAAAATTTTATTACCTACACAGTTTGGAAGAATGGAAGCACGCTAGTGTTAAAAGACGACCACTTTACCGCTCATTTCATGAAGAACACGCTTTAAGCATGTTTCTTCTCCCTAATACAGAGCTTCAGTGTTCCAGGGACAATATGTTACCGTACTCTCTTCTCGCTCGGCGTCGTATTTAACTTCAGGAAATGTGAGTTTACGTACGATGACACAGGCTTACTGCTCACGGTTTAAACGAAGTGTATTAACAAGATGAATAGGAACGCCAACTTGAAACTCATTGTTACAGGAAGATTAAACTATCCTTTTCATCTCCAGATTAAAGCTTCACTCCTCATATTATTCAGCAACGACCCGCATCCACTGCATTTCCACGTCGTGCGCTTTGTTTCGCGCTAATTTCTTCAGACGTCAGGCATCCAATGAGATTAAGTGCCAGATGGCGCACGAGTGCACTTCACTCCGATTATAATCCGGCATGGCAAGCCATGTCAAAACAAGTGGAGCTCCCAAACTAGCCAAACGTACCATAACTACCTCCACGCATACCTGAGACTGAGTATATGAAGAAAAAAGAAAAAGGAGACGGGCAGACCGACGCGAGAGAGAGAGAGAAAGAGAGAGGAAGTGCTAACATCAACATGACGTGCAAAGCCAAGCGTCGGCCCTGAATGCCCGGCTTTATGTCGCGCCGCAAATAGAGACACACAGCGGCGGCAGGAGGCAATAACGAGCCGACCAGAAGCCGCCAGCGAGAGGAGGTGGCGGCGGAACGGCCGTATAGCGCCGAAGTAAAGCCCCAGCGCGGCGCCGGCAGCCGTATCCTGACAGCGCTAATATGGCCGTGGCACGTGTTGTTTTCCTTTCCGACGACTCCACCGCACGTCACGGCGCCCCTTCTCTTCCTCCTCCTCAACTACTTCGCGCGCTGGCCGAAACGGGACAACTTTCCCGGAGGCGGCTAAAGATAACAAGCGCGGACACAGAGGGCGAGAAGAACACTACAAACGTGGGGAGATATATATATATATATATATATATATATATATATATATATATATATATATATATATATATATATATATATATATATATATATATATATATATATACACACTTGTGAAGCCGCGGGAACGACAGACAAGAGAGAGAGGATAGGTACGTAAACAGAATGCGTCAGGCGTCTACACGGCGCTTAGAGGATAGAATTAGGCGGCGCGGCGGCTAGTGGCAGAATAAATACAACGAAAGCCCGTTGTGCCTGCGTGCTGTTCGACCGCGCCAGGAGTGAGCGATAAGGCGAAAGAGGCGGTGGATAAAGAAGCATAAAGAGGGGAGAAAAAGGCGCATTTCGGAGTAAGCGTTTTCTGGGGCCGCACTCTTTTGTTTTCAAGTTGATCGAAATAACAGAGGCAAAATTTTGTGCTGGGCGGACTCTAAGGAACGGCGAAAATAAAAGCAAAGGAAAAAAAACTCGCAGGATCGGCACTATTGTGTAACGCGAGATTCAGCGACAGCTGTTGAGGTATTTTCATTTCGCGATCTATTGGGGTAAAGAATATGAGAGCTGTATGCGTATATGTACGGTTATAGAGCCTGCTTTTTACTGTTCAGACATACTCGCTCTTCAAGTAGCACTTCGCTCACAGTCCTTGATAGTCATGAAGGAAGCCTTGTGACCCGAGAAGGGGCAGGAGATGTGTTCTATGGTGTTGGAGCAATGCCTTATTCTGACTGTGCATATGCGTGCGTTTTGCGAGGTCGTCACATCAGTGGTATGAGTTACAAAGAGGAGAGGACTACGTTGTCACACTTGACATAACTGGTTTCGGGCCACTCAGCGTGGTGCGTTGCCTTGGCGCGTTACAGCGACGTCAGTGAACATATCCTCCTCCTTCAGCAGTAACTACCCTGCGGTTACACCAACGATTACTACAAAAAAGGCTTCCAAACCAAGGAACGCGCCTTCAACAGCTATCGCTGTAAACGAAGTCGGGGCATTACAACACTGGCGGATCGAGCAGGGTCATGAATCGTCCTTGTATGAAAAAGTGAAGTCCGTCCGTCCGTCCGTCCGTCTCCGTCCGTCCGTCCGTCCGTCCGTCCGCCTCCGTCCGTCCGTCCATCCATCCATCCATCCATCCATCCATCCATCCATCCATCCATCCATCCATCCATCCATCCATCCATCCATCCATCCATCCATCCATCCATCCACCCACCCACCCTCCCTCCCTCCCTCCCTCCCTTCCTTCCTTCCTTCCTTCCTTCCTTCCTTCCTTCCTTCCTTCCTTCCTTCCTTCCTTCCTTCCTTCCTTCCTTCCTTCCTTCCCTCCTTCCTTCCTTCCTTCATTCATTGCTTCCTTCCTTCCTTCCTTCCTTCCTACTTCCTTCCTTCCTTCTTTCATTCATTCATTGCTTCCCTCCTTCCTTCCTTCCTTCCTTCCTTCCTACTTCCTTCCTTCCTTCCTTCCTTCCTTCCTTCCTTCCTTCCTTCCTTCCTTCCTTCCTTCCTTCCTTCCTTCCTTCCTCCCTCCCTCCCTCCCTTCCTTCCTTCCTTCCTTCCTTCCTTCCTTCCTTCCTTCCTTCCTTCCTTCCTTCCTTCCTTCCTTCCTTCCTTCCTTCCTTCTCTAGACATATTTACTTCTCTCGTACTCCTACAGATGGTCAGGGCAAACTTGCAGGATGTGCGCTCTTTCCGATCATGCGAGATCTGACGCTCACACAGGATCATTTTGGGATACTACAACGTTATCAACACCGTTCACAACACACTAAAGTCTCTACAAAGCTCCAGCCTTCAAAGTCTTATTCCAGCGAATCCTGCGGACCAGCTAGTCGAGACGCTCTTCCTTTTGAGGGGTGACAACTACGCGTTAGCAGCGCTGAACAATGACTGCATTTCACGCCGCTATCGCAAGTCCTAAAATATAAGTCATAGCCCTCACTGCTTACGTGTACCGTTGGGCCCCTATAAACGATTCACAAGCGTTTATCAATGCCACTGGGAGCCACAGTTCCCGAACGCAGGAAATAAATTGCACATTTTGGCTCCGTACAAACGTCAGCGTCAAGTGCCATTTCGCTAGACCGCCCCTGTACTTCTTTCGGCCGCACTGAAAAAAGACCGGCTACATCTTGCCAGGAATGGTGAAAGTCTCTTCCCAAAATATCAGACCCTCACAATTTCTTGGCAAAACATCTATGCAAAGACGAGATCTCTGAACCTACAATTTTTCGATTACACCAAACGTGAGTGTAAAGACGTGGTGTCTCCTATACTCATTTCTTGTTCTTAATCAACTAACTGCCGAGACAATGTGCTACGCTGAAAAGGAAGAAGAAAAAAAGATCATGAAATAAAATGAAAGGAATAGCAAGGTTCGACAAGGAAGTAAAGGCAAGATGAAAGGCGCCATTTCTCAGAAGAAAGAAGGCCAGCGGCGAGTAGAAGTAAGGAGGAGGACGGTTCTAAATTAAAGAGAAAGCGACGAGAACCCCCCCCCCCCCCCTTCCACGGCACCCCATTTCTTCTCTTCTCCATCCCGAAGAGTGCGTTCGCGCCTCCCCTATAGCACACAATTTCGACACAACTCACGTTACTCAGTTGACCTACGGTCCAGTTCGACCGAAACGGGAAGCAAGAAAAAGCGAAAGCTTACAAAGTGAAAAAGACAAAAAAAAAACGAGCTCCTTCTGAACCCTCAAAACCCCTTTCTTCCCCTCCGTGCCATCCTATCCCCGGCAGGGTCCACACGTGGGTGTCATAATGGGGCATCGGGAAGAACGGTCCCCGCCCGCCATCTCGGGGAGTTCAAGAAAGCACTGGGGTAGCAGTAGCCGTACAAAAACAACGAGGAAGAATGGGGACGGTAGAGAAAGAGGAGGTTCGGGAGTGGCGGAATGGAACAGAGCACGGGAAAATCGAGGCGGACCGGGACCGAAGTCCCGACGCTGTTACTGACCCCGAGGCAGCACAGGGAGCGGGGTGGGTGGGGGCTGAAGTGTGGCCTTTCTTGCATCGTTCTGTTCCTACCCTTTCTTGCAGTAAACAGAACGAGAAAAGAAGAAACCGAAGTAGACCGTTCACACAATAAGTATACATGAACACAGGAACGGAAACGTGGAACTGAAAAAAAAGGACAACTCGGGCGAAAGCTACTCGCCTAGAGAAGTAAACGTGGGGCGCGGCAGCAGGAGAGAGCATCGCCGTGAGCGACAATTTCCAACACCCCCCCCCCCCCCCCTCACCAAAAAAAAAATGAAAGTATAAGACAGAGGCAGTCGGGCCTAAAGGAGCCTGAAACAAGGAGAAATTGACAAACGAGAAGGCCGAACGAGGGAGGGAGAGAGAAGGAGTAGGCGACCGATTCCCATACGCGCTGGGCACGACAAGAATGGAAGGAAAAACGAGTGCAGCTCCGAGGCGAGGAAAGACTGCGGCGGCACGAAAGGAATAATAATAGAGCAAAAGGAGAAAGAATTGGTGGCTGCAGCAGCGCCGCCGAGGAGAGAAAAAGCGGCTGCGACCCCGTTGGGGAAACAATGGGGAAGTAAGGAAGGCTAGCTGGATGGAATGAAAAAGAAATAAAAAGGAAGGGAAGAATTGGGGAAGACAAAAAGAATGCTGCTGGCGAGAGGCGCATCCAGCGCCTCCCGAGAGAAATAGGAAGAGAGAGAGAGAGGGAAAGGAAGGAAGGCCACGAGTGCACACCGTCCCGTGAGCCATATTTCAAGACGACGGGCGCCTGGAGACTCCCAACGACAACTGCAGGCGCGCGTTCCCTGCCGGACGAGAGTGCGTATAATGGAACGCGTCCGAACCTCACGCCAGCGGAAGAGGAAGGTGCAAACAAGAACAAAGGGTTGCTGGGGAGGAACGAAGTAACAGCTGTCAAAGTACTCCTAGTTAGGAGTGAGGTGATAAGCCTTGCCCTAGGAGTACTATTTCGACTTCCTGCTCCCTGCCCTGGTAAGAAAGGAAGTTTACGTTAGAGATAAGCTGCGAGGGCAAGAACGTAGAAGAAAGAAGCAATCATCCTGCGATAACACGGAGCTTAACGTAACATTCTTTTCCACCATCAACACAAAGTATGGGTGCGGGGTTTATAATGAAGGTAAGCTGAAAGAATGCAGGAACCGGTAATAAGTCCAGGTATATGTGGAAGGACCCTGCCAAGCAGAGCATATACCACTTTGTGTTTTCTTTATTTTCACTCTGTTTCTTTTCCTCCATTCATGCAAGTTTTACCGATTTTTGCCAATATATGTGTAACAAGAAAAAAAAAGACTAGCCTTGATTAGCACCTGTGTGCCCATCTTGCCGACTTCCAGCGTGAGACTCGGTACACCTGACTGCTACAGGCAACTTCTCAGAAATCGTGACAATAACGGTAATAAAAAACAATTACATAAAGGGAGAATACCCGGCTTATTTAAAATGCCTCTCACGGTAACGTAGCTTTAACACACAAAAGTCACAGAGGAAGATACGAGCGAGCAGCGGAGGGTTTGTTGTTTCCAGGAAGAGAACACTGTCATAGGGTATCAGTGTAGGTGTTCGCGAATATTCGAAATTTTTGAATAACGAACCGAATACCCTCCCATAGATTCCACGAAAGAAAAATTATTCCAAACTAATCGAACATGCTCTGAAGTTATTTTTTCTAATAATCTGTAAATAATTGCCTCGAAGTTAGGATAAGGCGCTCCACAGTTTTCTTCGCTGACTATTTCAGAAATAGGGCCCATTCCGACGTCGCCCTCTGTTGCGATCGGCCTGAGCGAGATAGCCGAGCTTGCCTCCAAGACTGGGAGACACGGCAGGCTTGGCATACCGTGCCTTGACGCCTGATCTCGGAAGCCAGGGTTCATACGCAGCTCTTGCCCCTCTAAGCTACTGATATGTGGCGCTAGTTTATTCCCTGTAGTAATCAGTTGCAAAAAGTAATTTTCCTACACGTTTGATATGAAGGTCATAAAGTAAACAATACTGACCTCGCGTTGCATGCCCCCTAGTGGAGATCATTGCTGCGTCTTTTGACAGCTATAACTTAACCTTAAAAAGATATAGCGCCGTGCCGAAGCGTCGACGCTAGCATTTCGCTGCTTCGCACAATTAATCGTTTCGCAAAATATTCCCTACGTGTGTGAATGTTTATAAAAACATTCGATTCGTATTTGAATCAGCTCAATCACAATTTCATTTGCATTCCATTTAGTTTCAAGCTATGCTATTCGTATTCGATTCGGTTTAGAGATAACAGGCTTATGGGGTTCAACGTCCCAAAGCAACTCGGGCTATGAGGGACGCCGTATTGAAGGGCTCCGGAAATTTCGACCACCTGAGGTTCTTTAACGTGCACTGACACCGCACAGCACACGGGCCTCTAGCATTTCTCCTCCATCGAAATTCGACCGCCGCTGCCGAGATCGAACCCTCGTCTTTCGCGTCATCAGCCGAGCGCCATAACCACTGACCCACCGCGGTGCCTTCATTTCGAGAAAACACTATTCTCCCACTCCTTTAAGTGATCTTCCAAGCATCAACACTGCACTTGATGAAGAGGTCGTCGATTGGTACCAGATGTGTATTCAAATCACTTCAAGGCATGCATGCGCAGATGTACAGACTTTTGAGCGGTGCCGCAATAAATGACGAGACCACAAGCTTTCTATACAAACAAATGCCCCGGATATTCCTGCTGACCTAGCTTTCTATATAATTTTTCACAACTACAAGCACGCAGTGTCCCTATTACGGTTAGCTGGGGGCGGGGGGGGGGGGGCAAAAAATCTGGTGCCGATCGCGAAAATTAAATATATAGAAAAGTGTTGTTAGGAATCGTCTCTGTCAGGAAGGAGGTTTTCTTTACTTCGACCGATTCAAATCAATCTAAACTGAACTCCTGAACTAATGCGGATACCAAACAAAAAAGGCTCGGCGAGAACTACGTACAGTGTTAAAAGAATGCGCTGACGACGCAATATCCTTGATTAAGGTTGGAAGTTCAGCGCCGTTCCTTTCGCCTCGTCTCTGTCCGCGTGTTTGCTGCGCTGCCTTTTCCAGTCATGTACCAACACACCCAGTTTGCCAGCTTAATGTAATATCCGTCGAGGCGGCCTTATCGCGTAAGAGCTCCTCCCGATAAGGAGAGAGTGCGCAATATGAGAGGATAGCGGAGAGAAGGCGCGTCTCGCGGCCGAAGCATGAACGCTGCCGGCAGTGTGTAGGCGTATGGCCAGCTGCGACAAACCACAGCGCACAACATAAGCGGCCCGTACCCACCCACGCACACACACCTTAAGAGCGCGCCTGGCATGTGCCTTCATTCCTTTTTCCCCCTAAATCGAAACCCTTTCGACGAGGTTCAGGTATATACAATCCTGAGCAAGACATCTACAGCGCCTTTGATTATTTCAAACAACCTCCTCCCTATCCTCCGTGGTCTCGCACGCTTCCGCTTGAATGTGACAAACGAGGAAAAAAAAGTTAGGACTAACGTCCCCTTTTCAGAAATTGAGCAATTTCAGATTTCTTTAAATTTTTTTACAATTAAAGATTTTCCCTTTCCTCGTTTTTAGTTATGAATGATGTATCCCATTTTACTATTTTGCAATGTTAGTTCAGTTCCCGGGTTCGAACCCGACCGCGGCGGCTGCGTTTTTATGGAGGAAAAACGCTAAGGCGCCCGTGTGCTGTGCGATGTCAGTGCACGTTAAAGATCCCCAGGTGGTCGAAATTATTCCGGAGCCCTCCACTACGGCACCTATTCGTCTTTTCTTCTTTCACTCCCTCCTTTATCCCTTCCCTTACGGCGCGGTTCAGGTGTCCAAAGATATATGAGACAGATACTGCGCCATTTCCTTTCCCCAAAAACCAATTATTATTATTATTAATGTTAGTTCATTCTTGTTACCATAGACACATTCATTATCGTATTGAGTGTAATAATTTTGTCACTCTTGCCCCTCCTGCCAGGGCCCGCCTAAGGACCTGCAGTATTTTGTAAAAAAATAAAATTAAAAAATATACTGTTTTCAAGTACAAGAGTTCGCGTAGATTCTGTATTATTAATTATTTTCTAATGGTTCGAGAAGTTAGCGTGCTCCCGAAACGCGATCGCTAGCAATGTTTCAATTTTATATCTGCGACCTATCGAAGTTTCCGTTTATCTAAACCATTGACTCATGTTAGCTGAGATGAGACACCCTGTATAATGCCGCCAAAAATCGTATAGATTATTATTTTTTAATCAGTGCATCATAGATCGCGACAATGACCCACGGTCTTGCTATCTTTTAGTTTAGTTCCAGGGGACGGTTTATTAGTGCAATTCGGCTCGGTACTACCAGTTTCATCCCGAAGGATCGAGATAACGTAGCCCTAATTCTGCGAAATTCCTCCGACTGTTGACAAAAGTACGAGCGGATTATCAAAAACATTTTGTGCTAAACTGAAATAGAGATCGAAGCCGGCATGCATGACCATTCTAAGCTGCCAAACGTTTCTCTTAAACTAGTACACATTGGCCGTAAAAAATGCATCCCCAGATTTACAGGCTTTTTTCCCGCCGCCCCCACCACGCGACATGTGATAAGTACGGCATACAGTATATGTTTCCAGGGTCGAGAAGAACGTCTTGCAAGTTAAATGAAAACGGGAGCTCTACATAGCTTAATTTACAGTGACGTTTTAGTAAGCAACATTTTTACACAACACAACTCGCCTCCACGTTACCATTCTGCCCGTCGCATTTTTCGTTTAAACGTGTGCCAAAGTCTCTAAAATCATCTTTGCATTTTATTTTCCGCATTACTGCAAAGAAAGGCATGTTTACAAAAAAAAACAACCTATAACAGGCTTAACTCCCTCTGAAAGACGGGCTCCCTAACTAATCTCTCGAACAGGCATCCCGAAATTCCAAACCAGCTCGGAGCAGACAGCGGAAATTACTGGCCAAGGTCGATGTGAACATTTTGTAGCGAGAGGCGATGCTGCCCGAAAGCCGAGAGCGCTTTAAATCGCTTGGGGAGAATTTCTTCCGCGCCTTCGATCATCATCTCCGCCATTTTTTTTCCTTATCAGCTTCGAGGCGCCACGGCAACTATGTTTGTTCGGAGGGATCTGCTTTGTTCCGACTCTAATGTCCTGCCTTGTCTTGCTTTACCCCTTTTCTCCCCCCTCCCCCCGCACTTACATCGTCGCTCCTCATGCTCGCCGTAATTTCTTACCAGTCGCCTCATCCTAAGACTTGTCTTTCTTTGCGTTCCCGTTTTCTGTTTACTCTGCAGCAGTGAATGCGTTTACCAGCCGTCGCACACAAGAAAGGCGGTCGGTTATAACTCTGCACGCGTTTGCTCTCCACACGAAGAAGGCACAAGCTATAACTGTAATGGAAGAAGACTGCTCGAAAGAGCACCAGTCAGAGAATGGGCGAAGAAAGATGCAGGGGGACCGACGCAGTGGCCTGTTATGCCGCGTAATTATGGGGCTCGCATCACGCGTCTGGCATCTCTCCAGCTGCCAAAGAAAAAAAAAACACACAAACTAACTGACATTCGCGCAGACGGCAATAAACGACATATAAAAAGTTGAAGCCGAGAAAACAAAAACGTACAGATAGGCGTCTGGAACAAATGCGAGAAAACAATTCCTCCGATTCTCTCGTCGCTAAAGCACTCTCTCAAAGGCCGACATATGTTTTCGCTTGTCTAGACTCCACTCTAAGCACGAATACACCTATATGGGAGTAAAGAAAGGAGTAAGATATCCTCTGTCAAGGGTGTGCGCTGGAGGAGAGTTTACTCCCTTTTTACTCTTTTCTGTTTAGAGTGCGTGTATAGGAACGCAGCGCGCTGTGCGGTAATTTTAGCGACGCCATCACCCGTGAGGCATTAATCTGGGAGTTTTGTTTGAAGCTTTTTTGGTTAGAGCAGCAAAAAAAAGTGACCAAGAAAAAAAAACAGCCATGTACGACTATACGGTCATTATATACGTGGCTATACATAACAAGCTCGAAATGTTTGAACGAACTTGTCCTTTACCGCGGCGGAGTACTCGTATTTCATTTTCGCCCACATGGTTGGATGAAGAGTGGCCGTTACATGCGCACACATAAAGAATAAATTGAACGCAATATTTCATGCGGCCGCAAATGAAAGAAAAACGTCCTTCATATGCTAACAAGGCTAGAAGCCGCGAAACAGCTCGTGTATCCTTTATATGTTCCAGCGCGAAGCTTGTAATTTACTTCTCAGATAACCGATTTGAATGAACGCTCTAGCGAAAAGATTATTTTGGCAACATGCAAGGTATGTTCAAAAGCGTCTTCTTTTGTCGCCGCACGAAAGCTGTACGTATAGTTTTACGCAAATAAAATCCAGCAGAACTACAGGCTAACGAGGTTTAATCTGTACCTCATATAATGCGGCGGTGCCACAAGAAAAAATGCAGAAAGAAAAAATTATCTCCAAAACTCTCTCTCTCAAACAAGGAAAATCTTCAAATATATACCTCTTGGAGCAAACGAACTAACGTCGTTGCTAGAAAAAGGCACAGTCTTCAATCACTAAAAGCAATAAAGTTACATACATAGGCGTTGATGTGTAATTTGGGAATGCACACTAAAAAAAAATAATGCTAGTACACTCCAAAATCCCATCTATTCCGCGGCTCCCCACTTTATTACTGAATATCGTTCCTTAAAACAACAAAATACTAAATCTAAGGCCAGGTAAATATAAACGAACGCTCGCCGGCACAAAAAGCTAACGACCATGATCTCCAGCATAGCGACATTCAAGAGACACGCCTCGCGATGACCTCGACAATAAGCGAAATGCGCCGGCGACTCGTCGTGTTCAGGCAAACATGGACTCAATTATACGGCCGAGGAAAATGATCATTCCCGTTTCAGCGTTGTTCAAACTCGGACTCCCAAAAAGGCAGAACCGTCGGAAGCTACGTAGAAAGGGAAGAGAGCTCCCAGCTCTCTACAATAACTGAGCTCGGTTTTATTCAAAAGCGCGACGAAACGAATTACAGAACAAAGAAAAAAAAAGGAGGGGGGGGGTGGTTCGAGCTCCATCTATGCATATCAAAGCGAGAGCAGTACATGACTTGGAAGCGATTTCACAACGGCAGCGGCCGCCGAAGCTGCTTCAAAACTCAGTATCCCGTTACGAAATCCGCAAAGAAGCAAAAATAAACAGCGGCCCACGAACAGAGCACGCGCGGCCATTATGAAGCGGAATTTAGAAATGAAGGCGCAACGACGGCCATAGGGACACGGCACTTTTTTTCCAAAGTGTGCCGCGGGATGATGTCAGTCTCTATTCAGCACGGCGCATTAAACGCCGAGAACTCTCAGTGTTGCACGGGGAGAGAGGGAGCTGTAGCGGGGACAAAGCGACGCAAGCTTTCTTTCACGGGGAAAAATCGTGTTTCGCTGCGCGCAGCAGTCAAAGCGACGCTTACTAATGGGCACCGCGATTTCGCGAGGAGAAATGCAGCCGTGACAGATTTCCGATTCCGGCGAGGACGTGCAGTCAGCTTCTGCGCTGAGCTATGAGCGATGTCGGATAAAAACAACAGAAAACGAGAGCCACGCGTGCATTACGCTGCTGCGGGTCCTTTCACGGTAACAAGCCACGATGGAGGCTCTGTAATCTCACGGGGGAGAGGGAGGGGGGAGTTGCGCGGACTCATTCGCGGTGCGCGAGTTTCGTCAGTGGGCACGAGTACGACGGCGCACAGCGTGAACTCGGATTACCATCCAGTTCACGATGACAATGACCATGACTTTTCAGTTATGAAACAGCAGCCCAGCAAGCCTCCATTTGGACGGAAGCACCTACATCCCCCACGGCGCACAAGTCCATGCTGCTCTCTTTGTTAGACATTCATATTAAGCGGATTACAGAATAACGGTGTTCAAGCGACGATTGGGGGAGTGGGGAATAGGGGGTTACCGAACGCGAGCGAACAGTGCAACTGTTTGTAAGGAAGATCTCCGGCCCATCACACGATTTGTGGCCAACGACCGTAGGCCACAGCGCAGACGAATATGTTGACTTTTCGAGAGGTGCGAGGTTCGATCCCCAGTGCCGCCAAGTACACACCGGCGATTCAATGGGTACAAGTTGTCCCCTAGCCTGGTGCTTTGCTTAGGCGGGGCGACGAAGCGCTCGGGAAATGGATCTTCGACCCTAAATTGTCGGAAGACAAAATACCTTGTGCCATGGCGCTCTCTGGCCAGAGCTGCCCTTACGCCATAAAAATGCATCATCATCATCGTCCTCATCACGATGTTTACTGGCCTTTGTAATCTGCCAGGTCGACGCACCATACGCAGCGTAAATTCTTGCTTCCTCCCTCACAGAACTAGTGATTCAGTGGCCTCGTCATACATTTCCCTATTCGTGCAAACTGTTAACCTTATCGCAAGGCACCTGCTCAAAACTGCGGTATGAATCGTTGAGCAGGCTGCTCGCCGCAGTAGCTGAGCGCGGTGAAAGCATATCTGAACCACCGAAATACGAACGAGTGACAGAAAAAGAAAGGAAAGAAAAACAAGGCGATTCTATTTATGCGGGTATAGTTTTCACAACGTGTCTGTGTAAAACCAACGAAGAATGCGAACCGCGTCTCAAGAGCTGCATCTACGCAGTGGTTAGGAGTATCAGCTGAGCCACGCTTGTCTTCGGTGTCTGTTTTCGCTTTGTTTTCTTCGTGACAATCAATACCACAGTTGCTAACCGATTTCAGGTTCCTCCCACACACCGGCGGTATCTGCTCAAAGAGAGACAGAGAGAAAAGAAAGAAAAGCGACGCGTATAGTTTCCGTGAATTTCAAGTTTCAGCAGCCATATGACGACTATTCTTAAACCCTGGACAAAGAAGGACCGTTTTTATTCATTTTTCTTGCACATCTGCAGTTTTTGTCCTTAAACAGTGCAGTACAAACAGAGCCCTGAGACTAGCGAAAGGCCACGTTGGGCAATTTATTTAACCCCGACAAGTGATACACTGCGCCGCGTACGGTAACTGCCATACAAAGGGTCTAATAGACCCTTCGGAGGTCCCGCTGGAAATGCCTTTGAAGTAGACTCCTTTGAAGTAGCAGCCGCTGAAGGCGTCAAAGAAACCGACGTTCAAAGAGGCCGCGGTGCGACCACTCACAGGGATTTAAAGCAGAGCTTCAACGCGGACCCCGCTAAAATCTCAGGCAGCGCTGGTAACATGACGAGCTAAAGGCTAGCAGGAGTAGTGTACTGTGCCTGATCCTTTCCAAGATTAACTGAGGCCGGAACACGTAGTCATGCTCTCAATGGCCCTGACTAATGAGCAACTGAGAGGTACCAACCAGAGATTAAAAAATTACGGATAAGTAGAAAGGAGCAAGGAGCACACAATTAAAAAAAATACACACTACGCAGGCCGTCAACTGCGACAGCAAATTAGTCCAGTGTATAACTTGCGCTCTTCTCAAGAATAAAATGAGCGCCGCGACAGCTGAAGTTTGAACTGGCCGTAAAACACCAGCTACGCAGAGAAATGCTCGCATTCAATACACAGGTAACATTCAGTAAGATATCAGAGTAGATTATAACATGCCCGACGTATATATATATATATAAAAACTCCGGATAGTTCACTGCAGTGTTCGCGAAATTCCGCAGAACCGGGCACTAGAAGACTGATTCTTCGCAACCTGCGCGTCAATCCAAGAGGAGTGTATGAACGAAATCATTCGTGCAACACATAGAAACCGCTGCAGCAGCAAATTCTTGTTTCAAACCGGTTTCGTTTTTTTTATTTCTTTCTCTTTTAGGCCGAAAAGCGGCGCTCAATGCCGACCAGAGCAACCTTCAAAGCTGCGTACGTCGCGGGTAGAGGAACGCGAACAAGCTGGCCTTGCTCCACTACCAAAGTAAACACAAAGCAGCGTTTTGTATTTTTTTAAACTAACGTAGGCCTCCTTGTACTGAATGAAGGAAGCAAAACCGTTATCTGTCGTGCAAGCAGGAGCTTTCTCGTAACAGCCCCTAAATGTGAACCAGCGGCTTGTCGACGGTACCCTATATTCCTTCGCCAACATCTCTTAGTGATTAAAAAGCTGCCTTAGGTGTCCACAACGGGTGCACTATAACAATATAATGACATCCCGAGGAGTGCCGAATTTAGAGGAAGACATATAAGTAATGTACCGAGAATAAAATCCCGGCCGGTAAGCTGCGCAGCTGCACAACAACAACAACAACAACAACAACAAAACAAATTCACGTACAACAGGACATAATGAGGAGACTGCGTGGAGACGTGTATCAACTGACTCGTCGAAACGTAACGAAACACATCGTCCGAACATCAAGCCGGGAAATAAACTTTTTGCCCAAATTCTTCTCGAATACGTTGTTACGTTTTCATTTCGGTGTTTGTATTACTGTTACTACTTCGAAGGAAACGCTTCTCTCAAAATATAAGGTGTGAACAGGAAACACCAAACCAATGCGCTTCCAACGCACTCGGTTTGGCCTTAAGGGGAGACACGGCGACCAAAACTATTTTCGTTTTCGTTATTTACGCATGAAATGCATCCAGGTCAGGCACAGGCATGGAACTTCTTATGCTGTTTTCACGGCTGCATTTCATTTAAGCCAGGTAGTATAGTAATAACAGTTATTGGGTAATTAGAAGGACACCCTCGTAAAGTCATCCCTGAGGGGTTAAATAAGAAGAAAATGGCAGTCTTTTATGTCAGCGTGTTCACAAAGCCCTGTTCTGATCAATAAAGCTGGGTTCTTTTTTTAGATGTCCAGTATTCATATAAATAAAAGTTTACTCCAGCATGCATAGCTGCACAAAAACATTTCTTACAAGCACTTCTCAACGTCTCAGGATCCATGCGTAAGTAAAAAAAATCAAACTCTGTCTCATTTCATCCGAAATTCCGAAGGGATGAGTGATTGCATCTGGAGAAAAAGCGATAGGTGAGAATATACGCCTTAACGTTCGTTTTCCCGTTTACCTCGTGTATTGCCTCGTGAGCTTTTGCTTTCGGCCAGAGAAATGTGGGATTGCGACCAACGAAAGCTCCCATCTTCTGATCTCTCGTCATCATGGTGGTACCAAGATGGAAGTGCTGCATCGTCGGAAACCTGCGGCATTCGTGATGCGCCGGGTTCATTCAGAAGCGCGATTCACCCACAGTCTTCAATGACCATTCATAAAAAAATGTATTGCATACTTGACTTGACCTCTTCAGTTCGTCAAAAAAAAATGTTTGCGTGCTATGTACGTTGACACGTAGAATATGTTTATTCTTTTTCTTTGCTCTCGATCTGTGTTTGTCGAGTGTGAATGTCGATTCAATACTGCATAATGCTGTTTCACTTTATTCTGCAGTTTCATTATTGTATACCTGTTAATACGTTAACCAACTGCCTTTGTTTTATAAGCCTTGCTGTCAAGCCACTGTCAAGCGAAAGGGGGTTGCGGCTTTGTCAAGCTGTATCTTGCGGCTTTTTCTGCGCCTCCGCTGCCTCTACCTTTTCAAGGCAGAAATAAATTTGATTTCATTTGACTATAATTTTTCGTCACAAGACAGATGAAGACCCGAGTTTTCGAAAAATATAAATTGAGAAATCGAAAATGTAAACCAAATTGGCCATTTTATTTGCCGCGTCTCCCTTTAAGGTACACTCGTACGACGCTCCAACAACGGCGAAAAAAAATTGAAACGAAAGCATGGCCAGTATGTCCGTATGCACAAGTTCAGCGGAGATACTAGCAACATCGAAGCAATGTAGTGAGAACCCCCCCCCCCCCCCCTTTACATTTCTGATCCTTGGTGCGGACCACAAGAACCAACGCACGGCTTAGCGTGACGAGCGAAGCAAGTGTGTCCCGAAACCACGCCAATGGCCGGGACGTTTCCCGACCTTTCCCATTACGCCATCTGCGAAGAAGAAAGCTGGAGACGGGGGGGTGGGGGGGGGGGGGCGAATGTAAGGAGGCCGGGGAAACGCTAGGCACGTCGACGACCCCCACAACGTGTATACGTGCCGACAGATCGAAGCCTAGGCCCTTCCTCCTTCTTCGAAGAAGAAGCGCCACGCGCTACAGGAGAGGAAGGGGGGGAGGCGAGTTGGCCCGAGGCGTCCGCTTTCGCAACTTTCCATTTTTTTTTTTCTGTATCCTCGACAGACGCGATTTATGGCACCCTTCGCGATGGGCCCGGCTGTATCTCTCCTCCCGTTGAGCAATATCGCATAAAAGCACCCACGAGCTATAAAAAAAGAAGAGTAGCGACGATGACGGCGGCGTCGAACGTTATAGCCGCCGTCCAAGTCATATCGTGTCTGGGCCGACGCCTCGGGTTAAGGAGACGGCTCAATAAACACGGCGGTGGTGGGATGGTGCCCTCCTCTCCACAGAAGGCACAAAACTTCGTAGTATCTCCGTCACCGCGTCCGCTACACGACGGGAGTCCGCGTATACAGGCGCGATCGGTTTCGACAACGACGACGGGAGATGGCGACGACTGAAATTTACAGCGTCGATGTAGAGGCGCACGGCGCGAATTCCCCGAGGGATACCACTCCAAGTGCGCCGCGCGCGACACGGCCGGGAGGACGCGTCAACGAAACATCGCCGCCGCCGCCAGCGACACGGCGCGGGAGAGGAGGTGCAACTCCTCCGGGATGTAGAGCACAGACAACTACCGATGATTGAGTCTGCCGAATACCGACCGTTCCCGTCGGAATTGGAGACTGAAAAAATAAAAAAAAATAAGAGTCAAAAGAATGTTCAATAGCCGCGCACGTGGAGCCTGTAGATAAGTGGAGAAAGGCGTTACGCAAGCAAGGAGAGAAAAGCCATCTGTCCTGTCCCGCCCCGAAGATGATGAAACGAATTCGACGACACACTGCTGGGGCGCGCTATATATGAACTCGGATGTTCGAATGCGCGCTCGGTTTGCTACATGGGCTAGGGATATCCGAGCTAAAAACGACACGTTCGAAGCAAGTGCCGCTCCCGTTTCAACAGGGTCAAAAGTTTCGGAAACACTCCATCGAAGCGGTGCAAGAACCGCTTACCACGCCACACCAGCACCGCACGAAATGAAGCTGCCACCTGCGCGAGGAGTGCGGGCCCTCATTCGACGACGTTTCAGGCCTTCTCAATGGAGCAACAGAGCCAACGATGAAACGGCTGCTCGCAACCGCAAAAATGTCGAGAAGAGAACGAAGGGCTGGGAGGTGCGACAGACATGGGAGGAAGAAAGATGGGCACAGCCGCTCCCCCCGAGCAGCTTACTAGAAGCGGGCGCCAACGGAAGCGATACGCATCTCACAGCCTTGGGTGTCCGGAACAATGCGATCGAGCGGCACCGCGCGTTGTTTATTATTATTATTTTCCTCCCGTTTTCTCTAGCGTCGAGACGCTCGCTGAAATCCTTTTGCGCCGTCACGCCCTTGGCTGGCGGCTCCGCTCGGTGGCGTATAGCGGCTCCGCTGATCAGACGCTGGGCTGTTCTCCTCGCTTCCCCAATAGGGAGCTGGAAGGGAGCTTCTCCACAGCGCATTGACGGCAGCCGCCAGATAGCAGGGGCAAAAAAGGAGGCAGGCGCGCAACACAATGGCGCGCTACCGGGCGGGAAAAATGCCGCTCGGTGAGTAGCAAGCACGCAAGCGCGCGCACGCTCGGAGAGCCGCGGCGGTTGCACGCTCGAAGCTACCGCCTGCAGACAATTTCAAACGTCCTCGCTTCAATGGGTCAAAAAAGGGGAGCAGAGGGAAAACAGTGGCGCCGGGCAGAAAGGGGATGACGGGAGGCGCGACATCAAGCGTGGAGAGAGAAAGAGGAAAGACAAACGATAACAACGCTTCCACCTTCTCTCTCTTTCTCCTGGTCCCTGTTTTCTTCGGCGGAGTCAGCGCTGGCGGCGGCGAGACACCGAAGGGAAAGGAGCATGCCACGGGGGTTGAATAAGGTGCTTCGGGAGGGAGATTTTAGAGCGTTTCCCGTCGCACGGCCGGCACGCCACATTGCGCCTGTTCCAGCAGTGAGCAAACAAAAATAAACAAATAAAGGAAAAGAACGAATGAAAGTCCAAGAAACAACTGCCTGGCCCGTGTTCCATCTTCCTTCGCTCTCTTTCTTTCTCCTTTTTTTTCTGACTCTGCATGCAACGTGGACTCAGCGTGCGCGCGCTCTTGTAGCTGGGGGGCGCCCCTGGCGCGGCATCGGCCGTCGCTGTGGCAGGAGTGCGAGTGTGTTTTACTGCCGCCGCTTACGGCGCACGGCACGCGTGCCACGTAGCTGTTGTTGTTGTCGGCTTTGCTGTTAGGCGCCCGGTCGCTGCTGCTGCTCCTGCTGCCGCGCCTGATTATATTCACTTTGCCTCTCGCGGAATTGCATCGCTCTCTCCCGCGCTTTGCCCTCCAGCCGAGACTTCTTTCCGAATTTTGTTACTGAGCGTTGGCGTGTACGGGTCGTCACCGCTGCGCGCAGATGCTCGAAGACAGAGAGAGAGAGAGGCGGCGCTTCAAGTACTTTCGTCAATTCGCGTTCGGCCTTGTTTCTTCTTTCCTTCGCTTTTCTTATTATTTCCCTCCTTTTTTTCTTTCCCTCTTCTCTTCCGTGCTGTCTTCGCTGCCAGAGATGCGCCGTGCGCGCCAAGCGTGACTGCTTTGTTTCTCCCAGTTTCGGCCACTGCGCCCCAACGTCGTTCAACGACTCTGTCGTCGCTGATTCATTTTTCCTTATCGCAACATCCCGCTCCTCCAGCATCTTCCTGCTCCGCGTGCTCCCTTCTAGCATCCCTGGGCTTCAGTTTGACCCGACAACACTGCATCTAGGTAACACAAATGCAAAAAAAAAAATCGTTTACGCCGACGTGCGCGGCGTTCTGTATTCGTTGCAGCCGTCGCTTCGGGCACTTTGCGCCACATTTCTCGATCCCGACTCGAGTACTGCACCGTTGTTTGTTTCTTAAAGCTGCCAGTCTACAAAGAACGAAGGCGAGATAAAAAAATTGGAAAATCAAAATCGTTAAACAACACGGAGACTGGTGCGTCAATTTCACCCGCGCTGCACGTCACTTATCAAGCAGCATCGCTACAATCGACAGTGCGTGAAATGTTTTGATCTTCGCTCCGGAGATAACAGGCTTTCGTGAAACGTGAATGCGCGAGAGAAAGAATCACAGAGATATCAGTTTTATTTTACGCGCGAAGAGATTAAAGGGATGTAACTCCAGTCCTATAACTGTTACGTGCTGTCTAAGGGGATATGTTGCTTTGAAACACTAACTGGCCTGGGCCTTGAAGTATAAATATACACTTCACGGATTGAATTTGAAATAACATTTCATATGTGGTAGCTAACGGGCGCTTTTGACGCGGTGGTCACACGGCGCCCAAATAACCCAGATGCACACACTCGGGCCGGCTGTGCATGTTAATCTGAATATGATATATGCTCCGCTGCTTGCTCTATAGGAAACTTGCGCGCTCGAAGAAAAATTATAAGATACCACGGAAGTCATTGCAAAGGAGCACTGCAGATTGCAGCAAGTCGCTTTGCAGTAAAAAGGACCTGTACAGAGCTCCCGAACGGCAACGGGATAGTGGTGTAGGAAGAAGTGAAAAACAGGTTGGTCACTGGGCGACAGGTTGTTGTTTGTGAAGTCGGATGGGCGGCACGAAGAAAACTGGCTTTGCCGCGAAAAGTTCCCCATCTCGGATAAGGAAACCTCAAGCGTTCAGTTCTCAACTTCACTCACTCACTCACTCACTCACTCACTCACTCACTCACTCACTCACTCACTCACTCACTCACTCACTCACTCACTCACTCACTCACTCACTCACTCACTCACTCACTCACTCACTCACTCACTCTCTCTCTCTCTCACTCACTCACTCACTCACTCACTCACTCACTCACTCACTCTCACTCACTCACTCAGAGAGAGGGTGGGTGTTAGTGCTAGGAGAAACCGAAAAATGAAGTACATTTGAGTCACATGGCCACCTAATAGCTAAGGTGAGCAAACTACCTCGGCGAAGCCTGTTTAAGTTCCTCACTTTGTCAGTCCCGTCTATATATGTCTCTTTTCTTCCCACGAGAGCACTGTAAACTTCACGCCCTTCCACGCGAAGGTTGCTTTCTCAAGGCAACAGCCGCATCCTTAAACAGAGTTGCTCACTGCATGTCAGTGCCTCGTCTTCAAGGCTTTTTTTTTCTCTTTAGAGGCTTCCTTCATGAGTGAACCAAACTAAAGACCTTTTTCGTACAAGGTGAAAAATAAAGCACACATATACAAAGATGGTAAGAATAAAATACACAGACCGCTCTCTGAAGCCCCTCCCACCCCCCTAAAAAAAAAGTAAAGCGCGCTTCCAGTGCCGCCCCCGGCAGAGCGCTACAAAGATCAGGTTTTTGCAAGGCGAGACGCGGAGTCCCACCGCAGCGAAGCCAACGCCTTCTCCGCAAAGCCTTTCCCGGCCGCCGGGCCAGGATTTGCAACGTTTTTTTCTCCCCAATTCGTCTTCCCTTTGGCAAGTTTTCCCCAAACACTCCCAAGTTCTGACTTTCTTCGCTCCAGTATCCTTGTCTATTTTCCTTCTTGTTTCTTTCCTGACGCCTCTGCACCAGCATACGCGCTGGTTAATTTTTTGTTGCAGTTGTATGGACCCAATGTCTATATATATATATATATATATATATATATATATATATATATATATATATATATATATATATCTTTTCCCTCTCGAAGCCCAATATTTTTTTTTCTATCATTCAGTCTTCCCAGTTTCCTTTCCTTTCTAAGCCACGCGTGTTGGCTTTTCCTGAGCGCTGGCTTGTTCGCCCCCCTGGTTATCCGGCCGGCTCTCCCAGCACGTCGACTTCGTTACGAAGCAACGTCGAAGAGGAGTCCCTCCCCCCCCCACCCCCCCCCCCAAAAAAAAACAAACGACTGGCCGAGGAAAAAAGAAGAAACAAAAGGCGCAGCGCAAAAGAAATAGTGCGCAGCACAAAATACAGCTCTGCCGCGGCTGAGTTGATAAGCCTGCATAGCAAGGCAAACTAAGGAACGAAACGCAGGGAGTACGACCTACTCCCTGTTCCTCTTGACGTCGTGCGCATCCCTCGCCTGAATAAAAACGCCTACGCCTTCTACGCGTCAGCCGCTGCGCTCTCGACTCCTGCGTTTTTGAGCTCCTTCATCTTCGCGCGGAGGCATGCGAGGGCTCCGGAGTTCAGCAAATCCGTCCTTTATTCTTCTTTTATTTACACGGAGATATTAAAAGGAGATACTGCTGTTTGACAGCGGCACCGGCCATACTTCATTTTGCATAATGAAATAAACGACACTAAGTCGAGATGTAATGCGTGGCGAAACACAAGTACAACGTAATACGCGAAACGCAAAACAGGGAGCACAATGCAGACGTCAGAGATGCTAATAGAGAAACGGAAAATAAACTGCATGCAATAACGAGACAAAACAAAGGTTGGTTACAAATAATTCAGAAATAAATAAATAAACAATAAGTAAAGACATAAGGCCCCATCGCAGACAAGGGATGACAGTACATAATATTTTTGCCCGGCAATCGAAGAACATGTAACACGTAACATGGAACGCTTACCAAAGCGCTCTACACCACGAGTGGAGTCGGTCAGTCCAACTAGTAAGTCTAGATTCTAGTAAATCCCAAGGATGCCGCTGTGTTCGAGAAATGATTTCAGCGCCACGATTTCCCGTTGTTGTAATACACGCGTCGGCCATGTACACCTAACTGCTATTGAAGACTGAAAGGCCTTTTATCGAGGACGGTCAAGTCCCTTTTTCGCCTTCTTTTAAAGCTGCCGTGTTACGGGAATCCAATTACAGACGAGTTACATCTTGCTCTTTAATTTCGGAGGGTTCCGACTTTGCCCAAAAAAATAAAAAATACTGAATTCAGAACTTCAACCAGTAAGAAGCCACCTTCACCACGAACAATGGAAAACGACCGCAGTAGCGAGGTTCCGCCCAAACTTTCGCGAAAATAAAAATAAATAGTTTTTTTGTTGTACAATTTCTTTCACCGTCAACAAAAATTGAGAAGCCAGACGTGACGTAGCTCTGCACTTTCAAGGAACACGGCGGAACCTTAAGGGTTTCGGGAGGCGAGCCAATGCTTTTACGACAGGTAAGCAAAAATCCCAGGGGTGCACTTACGTCTACTTAGGTGCAGTAATGTGAAAGCATTTCTCTTACTGCTGCGGTTATCTTGCTGCATGTTCGTTCGTTTATGCCTTTGCCGTTTATAAGTCGTGTTTTCGCTTTCACTTAGGTTCTAACCCATCCGAAGGCGTGGGCACCGATGCTAGAGCGCCTGGTAAGCATACCACAGTGTTAATTAATCAATTATCAATTCGATGAAATTTCCCACGAATGCGTGAACAGATTCCCTAATTGAGGTCACTGATTAATTCGGCCAATTAATCAATCAGTCGGCGGCTTAATTGAATGTAACTGAATTTATATGCTTATTTGATTAATTCAGCAATTAACTAATTCATCAAGTCGGTTAAAATAGCGATTAATCTGTGGCGTAATTGACTAATTCAACTTATTAATTTTTCTGTGGAATTAATTACCGATTTAATTAATCAGTTTGGTAAGTTAATGATTCACTCGTGATAATTACATAATTACTTGATCACCTTTCCTATTAATTACCGCTCTAATGGATGATTGACAGTTCGTGCGGACACGCTCTGATTACGCGCTCTGCCGCCAGGTCCTCTACACAACACTCATGAGACAAAGAGCGCTCCGCCACGCGTCTGCACTATCGTATACAGACCTCGCGCAATCACTGAAGCACACGACAACCCTCTCAAGTAGTTCCACTTCAGAGCGGCTGTATAGTTGCGCCAAACGGTAAACACAGGCAAGAAATTCGTTAAGAAAACTACGCGTAAACGGAAGTTTACGGCACACGGAAACCGGTTGGTTTGGGTGACGTTAAGCACCGAGACGGCCCGGACCAGATTCAAATGAGGGACATTTTATCAACGATGAACTTCGGCTATCGGCGCCTAACGACTGTGAACGAACGACACGAGCCCCCTGCACACGTTATTTTATTTCAATGACTCTGCGCCATGACTATTTCAAATAAACGTCGTGACGCAGACGAAGAGAGCGCTTGTGTTGCCACCACTTTTCGTTCACCGTCAGTACTGTACAGTTTACTTAATACGGCGCTCGAAAAACCTATGACCTCGCTTGTCTCAGGACTCGGATGCATACTGTTGAAATAAAGCGATATTCTTGGAATACGTACTGGCTCTCCTCGACCTAATAGCAGCGGATTTATAAAGTCTTTCGTGCCTAATATAGGTTACACCGAAAGCGTCATTCACTCGACACTGACGTGCCATCCTAAAACAAAGCTCAGCCCTGAGTTTCCTAACCACAGCACGTCTCTCTTTCTCTCACCCTCTCCAATCACAGCTGCAGCTAAAAAAGCGAGCAGCGAGCATACAGATGACAGCCGCCATATCCACAGGCCGGGTTAGAAAGAACAACCAAGGGGGGCAAGGTTAAAGGCATCAACCGAAGACCACCGTTTTGACCTTTAACCTGTAATCCGAGCGCGGCAGACGGAGACATGGCTCATCTGAGGCCAGCGCATCTGCAAAGCAATACTGCCTCCAGGTCCCTCGAATTCTTGAGAAGATTTCAAGCTGCGAAATTCACAGCCTCAATAAAAGATGGCGACAAGAAGGTGCGCCACTCGATGCCTTAAAGCCTCGTGTATGTCGTCCCAGGCTTTCGCTCATACTACCGAAAGGCCGGGGGCACGTCACACCGTGAGTCCAGCCGGAAGTATATAGCACATACTACTTACTGGCTTGATGAGTACGGCACACGAAATGAGCCTCATCACCACGCCTCCTCTACAGCGCTGAATTTGCAAAGAGCTCAGGTGCTCTAAGCTGTTCGGCGGGTTACTGCAGGCAGTTGAGCGATTATTTCACTGCTGCCTCTCAGAAATTCATGAGCACCAAAAATAACCACCCAGTAAAGGTTATGACGACTTTACAATATATTGGAGACAGCATGCGAAATCGTTTAAGATGTTTTACCGGTATCTTTTACTCCAGCGCTGCTTTATTTCTCATATGACGAAACGGACGGACCGTTGCAAAGCTTCAGTACTCAGCTTCTCGGCAGACAAAAAAAAACCAACAAAAACTAGGCAAGTTAAGCAAAATAAAACGCAAGGGTATTACAGCACGCTTTTAGAAAGAGGCATGTAAATTTAATTTTAATAATGTGCTTTATTAAGAATGCAAATGGACGACAAAGTATCCCCCGGTATATAGATCGACATCGTGATGCCTCGAATGTTCTACACAAATCTGATACAGCGGTGGTCGCCTCCGATCTACTTACTGTTTTATGCCTAAGCCTAGCCTCGACAGAGAGACATCTGCATTGTTCTGCATGCGTTGGCGCAGTGTGCCAACAACGTTCCCCGCTTCAACCTCACTCCCACCCACCACACGTGAGCTCAGCTGACCAACTGAGAATTCAGTTCTCTACAGGAACGTCACCGATAGCCCCCGCAAAAACCATCAAACGTCAGAGAGAAAGAATGAGTCAAAGTTTACAAGTCAGACATCGGGTCAAAAACCTTGCCCAGGAAACAATTCCACTGCATAAATATTTGACGAACTCACGACGTCACCTAAACCCCCTACACAACAAAAGCACTCAGAGAGCTCCCGCACGTAGAAAGAAAAACACTGCCACTGCTTTGGCGCGGCGCAAATGGCTTTCGGTTAAAAGGAATAAAAAAAAAGAAGAGAGCAAACGAAAAGAGAGCCAGATCCCCGGAGTGCTTCCAGGTCAGCTATACATCGGCAAGCAGCGGTGGCCGCGGCCGCAATTAGGCTGACGTGCCGGGCGTTCCAAAAACCGCTCCATTGTTTTCCGTGGTCAGCAAAAGCCCCGGGACCACGCGATGTGAGCCGGCCTGCCGCGCGTGTGCGCACTTCGATTTTAGTCTCGCCTCAGCGTCAGTGCGCGCTCAATGTTTTTCCGGCGCGCTTTCTCTCGAATCCCCTCCCTAGCGTCATCGGCATCTCTTGCACCGTGTACAAAGCATGGCGAGCGACGGACAGGCCGGCCCATCGTAAACACCGCGCAAACGCCGGGGGACAATTAATTAATCGCGCCGCTAGCACCCCGCCGCCGTCGCGCAGATGACACTCGGGCGATCCCCCCCCCTCCTCCCCCTTTCTTCAGGCGGAGTGAACAGACACGGCCGTTAGTACCAAGGGCTTAAGACGCAAAGCAAGCGTCGCCGGGGCAGTGATGAACTCGAAACTCGGGTAAAACATTAAACGACAAAAAAAAAGGGGGGGGGGGGGGAGAGCCTGAACAGATCAATCTGCCGCGCAGCGTTAGAGGTATCACTATAGTTTCAAACTTAGCAAACGTTAATTCCGAACCGGCTTTTGCTCCGCGCATACATGCAACCGAGCGTATAGCGCACGCTAATAAGCCATGTAATTATGTCATGACGTCACCCGGCGCATGCGCGTTCGCACGCACACTGGCGTACACGAAAATGCGCGGCCAAGCACTGAGCTTGGCCGACCATGCGTTTTCAGCTGAAACAAAGCAAGATGGGCCAGATTTTTGCTTGACTCTTTCATAATTACTTTCCATACATTCTATCAGACCATTCGCGCCTCTCCTGTGGCCCTCACAGTTCTTTTTTTTTTTTGAAGCGATGTTTATTGCCTCAGGGCATAAAAACTATGAAGTGAGAGATGAGTAAGATGCTTAAATAAATGAAAAAAGGTGGGCTGGTTTGATGAAATCAAGAAGTGAACGATGATATGGACCCTGTGTTCAGGCAATACAGCAATCCGGATTGTCCGGTGAGAGTCCGGATTTCATAGAGAACTCCGCCATCTTGACTTCGCCAACATTGTTACGAGGGAAAGTATCACTTGCAGAATTTTCGCATATACCCAATTGATGCCGAATTTACAAAACGCTCTTTGCGCGGACGTATGATGATGGAATGTTTTTAAAAATAATGAGAAAAACGCCGCCTCCCCGCAGGTTTGCTTGGTCACAGCGATATACTGCGAAGCGGTGTGCGTTGTGAAAGAGTTCGCTACCGTGAACCTGCGACGACAACCAAGTTTCAGTTCCTGCGATGATGTGCGCAGAGAAAGTGTTTAGCGCCCATGAAAGAGATGTTTCCATGTTCTAGATCGTTGCGATGTTAGTACGCAAAATCGATCCGCCAGATGGTGAATGAATAACCACGCCCGTATGATGACCCTGAAGCACAGCACGTGGCGAAGCATCGGATGCTTGCCTCGCGCGGTCGCTGCGCGGATCAATTTCTCGGACGCCGTCCGCGGTTGGATTATACATGAAATATTCACCGTTTAAAAATAACTTCCCGCAGCGAAGTGGAAACTTGGGCTATCCCGGGCGGCTGCTGGCAAACTCGGCAAGTTCCCCCCGCGCGAGTCGAGTAGTAGAGGGCAAAAGAAGTTCGCTTATGTACTGCTGTGTTGTAGGAAATCGCCGCTACGAGACAGAATCGGCATTTTTTTGTAGTTACTAAATTTAGCTTGACGGGTCTACACTCGTTAACGAAAAAAAAAGTGACTAAATAGTGAGAGCTCTGAATTTGGTCGTTAGATTGTGAGTCAAAAACTGTTGTCAGCGAGGCGGTAAACTTGTCTTCCGTTCTTGACAGGTTTGGAAAGAATCAGGCAAGCAACGGAACACTAAATCATCGCATCGAGACTTGTCCTCGGGTTCACATAGACGCGACTGTATTATGTGATTTTGAGAAGTTAAGGTTTCAATGGAATCCAGCATCCGTGCAAAATTATGGCCGGAGTTAACAATCTTTGACTTTCCTTCAAACTCTTCAAAATTATTCTGAACGTTGTAGTTACACTTGATCATGCTTTCCTGCCTTTTATTAGACAGAGGTTTAATTCCTGCGGCCAGTACAGCTTGGGTCTCCGAAGTTTCTTATGAACGCGTGTGCACATCTCTGTAAAGTTCAAACTTACGAACGTTAGCTCTGGAGAAATATCAAGGAGGTATACAGATAGATAGATAGATAAAGAGGAGGAGGGAAAGGCAGGGATGTTAACCAGAAAGGGGTTCCGGTTGGCTACCCTGCACTGGGGAAGAGGAATTAGGGGACTAAAAGGAGGAAGAGAGAAGGGAAAAAAGGCATAACACACACACACGCACAACTCTGTCACAATTTGTCACTCAATCCAGTCGCTCTCAAGTAGGCAAAGAGTGCCTTGTATGCCTTGAGGGCAGTCGTCTGCTGTGGCCATGGACCGAGGATCTTTTGCTCTGTTAATGGGTGAGGATCGAGGCGGTCCAGGGCACAACACAGTGTATGTCTTGCACTCGCAAATGCAGGGCTCTCACACAGAAGGAGGTATACAATTTTCAACAGTGATTTTTCGTATCGAGTAGTAGAGCAAGGGCTAATTTGTACATCGCCGGAGCCCAGCAAAAGGAAAGCCACGGAAGAGCAACCACATAATGCATCGCCTAGCATTTCCGGGCAACACCAACCGCAGTAAGCAGGTCACTTTCGAAGTACAAGAAAAATTCAAACAGCTCCACACAGAGTCCACATTGGTCTTTACGTGCTCAGCAGGCCAATGAATGCGTCAGTGTGGCGATAGGATTGTCCTCCTTCTCCCTCCTTCCCCAATTTCCCTCGTAAAAGGGCAAGAGAAAAACAGAACTGAACCATCGGTTCAAGCGCAACAAGCACTGGCAGATGAGCTAGGGTATCGAGCGGACAAGTCCTAGGGCCAAATTCGCTACCGCTAGCCTAGCGAGGCGCTTTAGTCGTATGATCCTAATTCCTTTATGTCACCACTGCCCCTGATTTTTTGTGTTTGTGCGGTAGGAGTTAAAAAGTCGCTCGTGAATTCGCCCGTTCTTCTTGGCCTTTCTTCAAATGTCCCCCAAGAATTAAGGCCCCCTCACGGACACACCAATGACTCTGGCGACAGAAGAAAAACAGCCCGTTTTTTTTTTTTTCAAACTCGCATCTCCCACGCCAACAATAAAAGAAGGCGCAGGCGGCTGAATGAGAGGCATCAAATGAATTACAGAGTCTCTAAGAGCGCGGCTTGACCGCGCGCCAGACGTTCGTTGCTAGAACGCCGAGAGGACGTTCTTTTGCCGGACCGCGTTATGTCTCCCTTCTATCAAGGATGATGTCCGAACAACAGCGCGCACAATGAGGCCGCGGCCTTGGACCGAAACGCACACAGATGCGAGGCAGCACAACGACGAAACCCATCAAGAATCTCGCAAGAAACCCGGCTGAAACGAAGCAAGTGTGGTAATAAGCTTCCCGGCAGAGAGAAAGCAAAACAGGGCCATTGTGCGTGCGCGGCCACTGAGACCTCCACCCCCCCCCCCCCTTCCGGCGCGCCACGACACAAACGTCCCACCAGGACGTCCCCAGCCTAGCTGCCAAATCGGGAAGGCGAACAAAGCGCAAAACGAACGAACGATGGGACGCGCGCGACGGCTCGATTATGGCTGGCGACCCCGAACGAGAACTTTTTTCCTGGACCCGAGCCAAGGGCCGCGGAGCGGCGGCGGCTTTCACGTGGAAGTATACAAGCATTCTGCCAGCCGTTTTCGGGAAAGCACCGACGCGAAAACCGCTCGTTCTCGAACTTTTTTTTCTTCCTTAATTTCCATCTTAGCTGCGGCAGCTCGTTGTCTCGCGAGGCGCAGCGATTTCGGCGGAGACGAGACAAATAAGGCCTCTCTCTTCTTTTCCTCCTTCCCCTCTATCTCGTTTAATTTTTGCGTTTTTAGCCCGCCTAACCTCTTTCTAGAGCGAAGCTTTCAGAACGGCCAGAAATTTGGCCGCGCGCGCGGAGGCTTCGGAGAAGGCGCATGTAGAACAAGAGAGAGCAGCAGCACGGAAGCGGCAAAAGCGGCCGTCGCGTAAGTTGGAGGAGTTCTCAGCGGAGCAGCCTCAGCATGCGGGAAGCGGGGAGAAGAAGGAGGGGGGGGGATAGAACGGGTGCCAAAAGACCCCAAAAGACTGCGATCGTGTGGTCCCGCGCTTCCCGCGCAGAGAAGGAAATGTTCCCGAAGGCGAGGGGAAAACAAATGAGCGGGAGCCGCTGCCGCGCGTCCAAGCAACGCGCGCACTGCGAGCTACATGGCGCGCTGCGCCAAAATTTTCACCATTAGCGGGACTCGGGCCGGCGCAGTAAGTGCGCTTGCCTCGCTGGCTAGGGGAGCCTCCATCAATCAAGCTCGTTCGTGGCTCACCACCGCTACACTGTAGGCACTGCCTATGTGTGCGCCGAGGCCGAGGCAGTTGGCGGAGGCGCAGCCTGCACGCTATGCGCAAGCGGATCTCTGGTCATCTATATTTCGCGAGGGTCAGCTGGCTGCGGTTTCCACAAACGTTTCCGGGGAGAAGCGGCCACTTATTCCTCGTCTTCCAAGAACGGAACGATTGCGCTCGTTGCCAAGGGTCGACCGCGAGTTAATGAAGCAGGCTTGTTTGTACAGAGCATCGAGGAGAGCGGTACGGAGCAGAATCTCCGTTGTGTTCGCTGAATAAACCGGCACGCTAAAACGCCGGCACGTATAGCACACAAGCAGCAGTCAGTGCGACCATCAAAAGCGCAGATAATCATGCAAAAGAGTCGCTTAGAGCCAAGACTTTTTTAAAAAGCCTTGCCTGATTGCTGCACAAGATTCCAGGAGAGATGGGCAGCCAGTATAAAAGGAACGCAGTAGTCAAATGCACCAAATACAAGACCGCTAACCACGCTACAGAGCATGCATGCGTCACAGGGCTAAACTCCACTCCGGGAGTGTTTCCTAAGAGCATGTCAGAAACATTGCTTCCTCTTGGCACGTGCGCTAGTTCAGTGCGACATCGACATGCACCCCCCTCCCCTCCCCCATCCCAGGAAGCCCCTGGTTAGCTCTTAGTCGTAAAGACACTGCCGACTCTCCATGCTGGCGCAGGTCGTGGGCTCGACTCCCAGCGAAAGTACTCCAAATGGAAGAGCTCACAAAACGAGCTAGAAAACTAGGACCGGATTTTTAGCGAGACTCGATAATGCTGGCCGGTTTGGCCTCAGCGGACCTTCCCAGAAGCAAGGAGGGGATACGTCGCAGGCCTTCGTGTAAAAAGCGAATGAAATCTACCCGTTAACGGCCAAAAACCTCTCGTTGTAGTCCCGTTGTGCCCCAGGCGGTGCGGGCAGGGCGATTTTATTTTGATTTATTTTTCTTCGCACGCCGTAATGTATGCACTCATTCCTGCTTCCACCCATGACATATAATCAAGGGCAAGGTCGCCACATTAAGGAAACATCAGCGCTATCACGGAGCACTCGACTGAATACCGCACAAGCCCTCAGTGGGAGCATAATCCGACGTAAATGGTGATGATCGGGCTCCCCAAATAAAAGCAGCGACGATCGGATACACATACAACGGAAACGCCTTCATCCCCACTACCCCTCTCCAACTGCGCCGGGACCAAAGAATACCCTGCAAAAGAAACAAATAGTCGGCCGACTAACTTTGCTCCGCGAAACAGCGAACATCCCCCGCATGCTCGCGAAAAGTCCGAAAGTTTCTTCGGTGCAGGCGCGAAAAGAGCTCTGGCCAAGAGGGCTCACCTAAAAGGCGGAGCCGGCTCCTCTGCCGACTCGTCCGAAGTCTCCCACTCGTCGGCTCCTAAAGAGCCGGTCGCGTGGGAGACAAAAACGCGCAGGAAAGCAGCAACGCGCCATAGAGAACCGCATCTGTCGGCCAAGAGCCAAGCGCAGGGCATACGCGGAACGCAAAGCCCTGCGGGAGCCCCCCTGCCGACACCGTCCGCTAAAAGGCGGCGCTCATACGGAAGGCTCCAAGAAGGCTCAGCGTGCTTCCCGCAGGAAAGCGCAAGGCGTGGCTTCCCGAAAGGGAATAAGAAGCCCTGCTTTCAGCGGCCCTAACGGTCCTCAATGGCCCGGCACCGAGAACGGCGCGAGCGACCGGCTTCGCCGAGAGAATGTTTTGACTGCTCTAATGCAGGGGAGGGGGGTCTTCGACGTGTCCAGAAATCTCTCACTGGAAAAAGGCGAAGGTTTCTCCGGAATTTAAAGGCAAATCATAAAAAAAGTAAGCGAGAAGCTACAGCACTTGGCTCGGATCAGCGGCCGTCTTTCTTTCAGGAGGACAACTCCTCAGCACCGTTGAGTTTTTACAGTTTTGCTCTCTACCGTGTTACTCCCGCTTTAAAGTATAAAGCGACTGCAACAAGGTATACACGAATGAAGTCGTCAAGCATTGGCATTGCAGCCCCAAAAACAACCAATCGCGAGTCAAGGCCCGAGATGTGCAGGTGCCACTACTAACTGCCGCATTTCCTCAGTCTGATATGACAAAGAAATAAAGTGAACAAATGGTAGCGCGCTCCAGTGGTCACTAACATGAGATTGCCTCAACAACGTTTACATCTGTGAAATAAATCGCTTACTCGTTTAATTACTCACAGATAAATAGTTTAATCTGCGAAAACTTGCAACGTTTACATCAGTTAATTAAATCGAGAACGTCAGGGACAGCTAGCGTAAACGTTGTCATCTTTAGTTTTTGAGGCGGAGGCGTTAAGAAGCGTGTGCAGCACAAAAGCCGGCGCCGTCGTGGCGTCATAGAACGTGAAAGAAAAACCCACAAAAAATATCCAGAAAAGCAACCTAGGTGGGCCACCTAGGTCACGTGACCTTGTGGCGTCATCACAACCTGCCCATCAGATTGTGAGAAAATTGCACCGTGGCAGGTGGCAGTTAAATTAATGATTGGTGGCAAGAGGTTGCTCTGGAAGAGCAACCTTGGTCGCACAAGTCCTAGCGGCGCATCGCTTAAACGCTGCATCACTGCGCTAGGAGTGGTGTGAGGACTCCCAAGGATCCATGCATGTAAAGTAAAGAATAATAAACTCTGCACATATAGACATTGCCCCATTAACACTATCGTATCATACCCTTATGGCGGAGCTTAAGTGCCTTCTCCAATTTATTATCTGGCCTATTCACCCGCTGCAAGACTTTTAAAGCGCCTTTCCTGATGACTTCTTGTAACCCCTGCACAGACGCTCACTATCTGTGGCTTTGGCAAACCGAAAACGCTGCTGTCCTGTGCTGCGCTGTGAATAATAATGAGGGGGGTGAAAGGAGGAAGAAAAGGTGCCACAGTGGAGGGCTCCGCTTTTTAAAGATTGCTTATCAGGAAATAATAAAAGCAATAACTGTCTCTCTTCACGCCACAACCGCGCCTGAGTGAAAGAAGGAAGGAGAGAGTGAAAAAAGAAAAGAGTGCTGCAG
>JARKHS020005840.1:0-32564 GCA_030143305.2 Amblyomma americanum | reverse complement strand
CTCTCTCACTCACTCACTCACTCACTCACTCACTCACTCACTCACTCTCACTCACTCACTCAGAGAGAGGGTGGGTGTTAGTGCTAGGAGAAACCGAAAAATGAAGTACATTTGAGTCACATGGCCACCTAATAGCTAAGGTGAGCAAACTACCTCGGCGAAGCCTGTTTAAGTTCCTCACTTTGTCAGTCCCGTCTATATATGTCTCTTTTCTTCCCACGAGAGCACTGTAAACTTCACGCCCTTCCACGCGAAGGTTGCTTTCTCAAGGCAACAGCCGCATCCTTAAACAGAGTTGCTCACTGCATGTCAGTGCCTCGTCTTCAAGGCTTTTTTTTTCTCTTTAGAGGCTTCCTTCATGAGTGAACCAAACTAAAGACCTTTTTCGTACAAGGTGAAAAATAAAGCACACATATACAAAGATGGTAAGAATAAAATACACAGACCGCTCTCTGAAGCCCCTCCCACCCCCCTAAAAAAAAAGTAAAGCGCGCTTCCAGTGCCGCCCCCGGCAGAGCGCTACAAAGATCAGGTTTTTGCAAGGCGAGACGCGGAGTCCCACCGCAGCGAAGCCAACGCCTTCTCCGCAAAGCCTTTCCCGGCCGCCGGGCCAGGATTTGCAACGTTTTTTTCTCCCCAATTCGTCTTCCCTTTGGCAAGTTTTCCCCAAACACTCCCAAGTTCTGACTTTCTTCGCTCCAGTATCCTTGTCTATTTTCCTTCTTGTTTCTTTCCTGACGCCTCTGCACCAGCATACGCGCTGGTTAATTTTTTGTTGCAGTTGTATGGACCCAATGTCTATATATATATATATATATATATATATATATATATATATATATATATATATATATATATATCTTTTCCCTCTCGAAGCCCAATATTTTTTTTTCTATCATTCAGTCTTCCCAGTTTCCTTTCCTTTCTAAGCCACGCGTGTTGGCTTTTCCTGAGCGCTGGCTTGTTCGCCCCCCTGGTTATCCGGCCGGCTCTCCCAGCACGTCGACTTCGTTACGAAGCAACGTCGAAGAGGAGTCCCTCCCCCCCCCACCCCCCCCCCCAAAAAAAAACAAACGACTGGCCGAGGAAAAAAGAAGAAACAAAAGGCGCAGCGCAAAAGAAATAGTGCGCAGCACAAAATACAGCTCTGCCGCGGCTGAGTTGATAAGCCTGCATAGCAAGGCAAACTAAGGAACGAAACGCAGGGAGTACGACCTACTCCCTGTTCCTCTTGACGTCGTGCGCATCCCTCGCCTGAATAAAAACGCCTACGCCTTCTACGCGTCAGCCGCTGCGCTCTCGACTCCTGCGTTTTTGAGCTCCTTCATCTTCGCGCGGAGGCATGCGAGGGCTCCGGAGTTCAGCAAATCCGTCCTTTATTCTTCTTTTATTTACACGGAGATATTAAAAGGAGATACTGCTGTTTGACAGCGGCACCGGCCATACTTCATTTTGCATAATGAAATAAACGACACTAAGTCGAGATGTAATGCGTGGCGAAACACAAGTACAACGTAATACGCGAAACGCAAAACAGGGAGCACAATGCAGACGTCAGAGATGCTAATAGAAAACGGAAAATAAACTGCATGCAATAACGAGACAAAACAAAGGTTGGTTACAAATAATTCAGAAATAAATAAATAAACAATAAGTAAAGACATAAGGCCCCATCGCAGACAAGGGATGACAGTACATAATATTTTTGCCCGGCAATCGAAGAACATGTAACACGTAACATGGAACGCTTACCAAAGCGCTCTACACCACGAGTGGAGTCGGTCAGTCCAACTAGTAAGTCTAGATTCTAGTAAATCCCAAGGATGCCGCTGTGTTCGAGAAATGATTTCAGCGCCACGATTTCCCGTTGTTGTAATACACGCGTCGGCCATGTACACCTAACTGCTATTGAAGACTGAAAGGCCTTTTATCGAGGACGGTCAAGTCCCTTTTTCGCCTTCTTTTAAAGCTGCCGTGTTACGGGAATCCAATTACAGACGAGTTACATCTTGCTCTTTAATTTCGGAGGGTTCCGACTTTGCCCAAAAAAATAAAAAATACTGAATTCAGAACTTCAACCAGTAAGAAGCCACCTTCACCACGAACAATGGAAAACGACCGCAGTAGCGAGGTTCCGCCCAAACTTTCGCGAAAATAAAAATAAATAGTTTTTTTGTTGTACAATTTCTTTCACCGTCAACAAAAATTGAGAAGCCAGACGTGACGTAGCTCTGCACTTTCAAGGAACACGGCGGAACCTTAAGGGTTTCGGGAGGAGAGCCAATGCTTTTACGACAGGTAAGCAAAAATCCCAGGGGTGCACTTAGGTCTACTTAGGTGCAGTAATGTGAAAGCATTTCTCTTACTGCTGCGGTTATCTTGCTGCATGTTCGTTCGTTTATGCATTTGCCGTTTATAAGTCGTGTTTTCGCTCTCACTTAGGTTCTAACCCATCCGAAGGCGTGGGCACCGATGCTAGAGCGCCTGGTAAGCATACCACAGTGTTAATTAATCAATTATCAATTTCGATGAAATTTCCCACGATTGCGTGAACAGATTCCCTAATTGAGGTCACTGATTAATTCGGCCAATTAATCAATCAGTCGGCGGCTTAATTGAATGTAACAGAATTTATATGCTTATTTGATTAATTCAGCAATTAACTAATTCATCAAGTCGGTTAAAATAGCGATTAATCTGTGGCGTAATTGACTAATTCAACTTATTAATTTTTCTGTGGAATTAATTACCGATTTAATTAATCAGTTTGGTAAGTTAATGATTCACTCGTGATAATTACATAATTACTTGATCACCTTTTCTATTAATTACCGCTCTAATGGATGATTGACAGTTCGTGCGGACACGCTCTGATGACGCGCTCTGCCGCCAGGTCCTCTACACAACACTCATGAGACAAAGAGCGCTCCGCCACGCGTCTGCACTATCGTATACAGACCTCGCGCAATCACTGAAGCACACGACAACCCTCTCAAGTAGTTCCACTTCAGAGCGGCTGTATAGTTGCGCCAAACGGTAAACACAGGCAAGAAATTCGTTAAGAAAACTACGCGTAAACGGAAGTTTACGGCACACGGAAACCGGTTTGGGCGACGTTAAGCACCGAGACGGCCCGGACCAGATTCAAATGAGGGACATTTTATCAACGATGAACTTCGGCTATCGGCGCCTAACGACTGTGAACGAACGACACGAGCCCCCTGCACACGTTATTTTATTTCAATGACTCTGCGCCATGACTATTTCAAATAAACGTCGTGACGCAGACGAAGAGAGCGCTTGTGTTGCCACCACTTTTCGTTCACCGTCAGTACTGTACAGTTTACTTAATACGGCGCTCGAAAAACCTATGACCTCGCTTGTCTCAGGACTCGGATGCATACTGTTGAAATAAAGCGATATTCTTGGAATACGTACTGGCTCTCCTCGACCTAATAGCAGCGGATTTATAAAGTCTTTCGTGCCTAATATAGGTTACACCGAAAACGTCATTCACTCGACACTGACGTGCCATCCTAAAACAAAGCTCAGCCCTGAGTTTCCTAACCACAGCACGTCTCTCTTTCTCTCAGCCTCTCCAATCACAGCTGCAGCTAAAAAAGCGAAGCAGCGAGCATACAGATGACAGCCGCCATATCCACAGGCCGGGTTAGAAAGAACAACCAAGGGGGGCAAGGTTAAAGGCATCAACCGAAGACCACCGTTTTGACCTTTAACCTGTAATCCGAGGCGGAGACGGAGACATGGCTCATCTGAGGCCAGCGCATCTGCAAAGCAATACTGCCTCCAGGTCCCTCGAATTCTTGAGACTATTTCAAGCTGCGAAATTCACAGCCTCAATAAAAGATGGCGACAAGAAGGTGCGCCACTCAATGCCTTAACGCCTCGTGTATGTCGTCCCCGGCTTTCGCTCATACTACCGAAAGGCTGGGGGCACGTCACACCGTAAGCCCAGCCGGAAGTATATAGCACATACTACTTTCTGGCTTGATGAGTACGGCACACGAAATGAGCCTCATCACCATGCCCCTCTACAGCGCTGAATTTGCAAAGAGCTCAGGTGCTCTAAGCTGTTCGGCGGGTTACTGCAGGCAGTTGAGCGATTATTTCACTGCTGCCTCTCAGAAATTCATGAGCACCAAAAATCCCCACCAAGTAAAGGTTATGACGACTTTAAAATATATTGGAGACAGCATGCGAAATCGTTTAAGATGTTTTACCGGTATCTTTTACTCCAGCGATGCTTTATTTCTCATATGACGAAACGGACGGACCGTTGCAAAGCTTCAGTACTCAGCTTCTCGGCAGACAAAAAAAAACCAACAAAAACTAGGCAAGTTAAGCAAAATAAAACGCAAGGGTATTACAGCACGCTTTTAGAAAGAGGCATGTAAATTTAATTTTAATAATGTGCTTTATTAAGAATGCAAATGGACGACAAAGTATCCCCCGGTATATAGATCGACATCGTGATGCCTCGAATGTTCTACACAAATCTGATACAGCGGTGGTCGCCTCCGATCTACTTACTGTTTTATGCCTAAGCCTAGCCTCGACAGAGAGACATCTGCATTGTTCTGCATGCGTTGGCGCAGTGTGCCAACAACGTTCCCCGCTTCAACCTCACTCCCACCCACCACACGTGAGCTCAGCTGACCAACTGAGAATTCAGTTCTCTACAGGAACGTCACCGATAGCCCCCGCAAAAACCATCAAACGTCAGAGAGAAAGAATGAGTCAAAGTTTACAAGTCAGACATCGGGTCAAAAACCTTGCCCAGGAAACAATTCCACTGCATAAATATTTGACGAACTCACGACGTCACCTAAACCCCCTACACAACAAAAGCACTCAGAGAGCTCCCGCACGTAGAAAGAAAAACACTGCCACTGCTTTGGCGCGGCGCAAATGGCTTTCGGTTAAAAGGAATAAAAAAAAAGAAGAGAGCAAACGAAAAGAGAGCCAGATCCCCGGAGTGCTTCCAGGTCAGCTATACATCGGCAAGCAGCGGTGGCCGCGGCCGCAATTAGGCTGACGTGCCGGGCGTTCCAAAAACCGCTCCATTGTTTTCCGTGGTCAGCAAAAGCCCCGGGACCACGCGATGTGAGCCGGCCTGCCGAGCGTGTGCGCACTTCGATTTTAGTCTCGCCTCAGCGTCAGTGCGCGCTCAATGTTTTTCCGGCGCGCTTTCTCTCGAATCCCCTCCCTAGCGTCATCGGCATCTCTTGCACCGTGTACAAAGCATGGCGAGCGACGGACAGGCCGGCCCATCGTAAACACCGCGCAAACGCCGGGGGACAATTAATTAATCGCGCCGCTAGCACCCCGCCGCCGTCGCGCAGATGACACTCGGGCGATCCCCCCCCCTCCCTCCCCCTTTCTTCAGGCGGAGTGAACAGACACGGCCGTTAGTACCAAGGGCTTAAGACGCAAAGCAAGCGTCGCCGGGGCAGTGATGAACTCGAAACTCGGGTAAAACATTAAACGACAAAAAAAAAGGGGGGGGGGGGGGGAAGCCTGAACAGATCAATCTGCCGCGCAGCGTTAGAGGTATCACTATAGTTTCAAACTTAGCAAACGTTAATTCCGAACCGGCTTTTGCTCCGCGCATACATGCAACCGAGCGTATAGCGCACGCTAATAAGCCATGTAATTATGTCATGACGTCACCCGGCGCATGCGCGTTCGCACGCACACTGGCGTACACGAAAATGCGCGGCCAAGCACTGAGCTTGGCCGACCATGCGTTTTCAGCTGAAACAAAGCAAGATGGGCCAGATTTTTGCTTGACTCTTTCATAATTACTTTCCATACATTCTATCAGACCATTCGCGCCTCTCCTGTGGCCCTCACAGTTCTTTTTTTTTTTTGAAGCGATGTTTATTGCCTCAGGGCATAAAAACTATGAAGTGAGAGATGAGTAAGATGCTTAAATAAATGAAAAAAGGTGGGCTGGTTTGATGAAATCAAGAAGTGAACGATGATATGGACCCTGTGTCCAGGCAATATAGCAATCCGGATTGTCCGGTGAGAGTCCGGATTTCATAGAGAACTCCGCCATCTTGACTTCGCCAACATTGTTACGAGGGAAAGTATCACTTGCAGAATTTTCGCATATACCCAATTGATGCCGAATTTACAAAACGCTCTTTGCGCGGACGTATGATGATGGAATGTTTTTAAAAATAATGAGAAAAACGCCGCCTCCCCGCAGGTTTGCTTGGTCACAGCGATATACTGCGAAGCGGTGTGCGTTGTGAAAGAGTTCGCTACCGTGAACCTGCGACGACAACCAAGTTTCAGTTCCTGCGATGATGTGCGCAGAGAAAGTGTTTAGCGCCCATGAAAGAGATGTTTCCATGTTCTAGATCGTTAGCGATGTTAGTACGCAGAATCGATCCGCCAGATGGTGAATGAATAACCACGCCCGTATGATGACCCTGAAGCATAGCACGTGGCGAAGCATCGGATGCTTGCCTCGCGCGGTCGCTGCGCGGATCAATTTCTCGGACGCCGTCCGCGGTTGGATTATACATGAAATATTCACCGTTTAAAAATAACTTCCCGCAGCGAAGTGGAAACTTGGGCTATCCCGGGCGGCTGCTGGCAAACTCGGCAAGTTCCCCCCGCGCGAGTCGAGTAGTAGAGGGCAAAAGAAGTTCGCTTATGTACTGCTGTGTTGTAGGAAATCGCCGCTACGAGACAGAATCGGCATTTTTTTGTAGTTACTAAATTTAGCTTGACGGGTCTACACTCGTTAACGAAAAAAAAAGTGACTAAATAGTGAGAGCTCTGAATTTGGTCGTTAGATTGTGAGTCAAAAACTGTTGTCAGCGAGGCGGTAAACTTGTCTTCCGTTCTTGACAGGTTTGGAAAGAATCAGGCAAGCAACGGAACACTAAATCATCGCATCGAGACTTGTCCTCGGGTTCACATAGACGCGACTGTATTAGGTGATTTTGAGAAGTTAAGGTTTCAATGCAATCCAGCATCCGTGCAAAATTATGGCCGGAGTTAACAATCTTTGACTTTCCTTCAAACTCTTCAAAATTATTCTGAACGTTGTAGTTACACTTGATCATGCTTTCCTGCCTTTTATTAGACAGAGGTTTAATTCCTGCGGCCAGTACAGCTTGGGTCTCCGAAGTTTCTTATGAACGCGTGTGCACATCTCTGTAAAGTTCAAACTTACGAACGTTAGCTCTGGAGAAATATCAAGGAGGTATACAGATAGATAGAAGATAAAGAGGAGGAGGGAAAGGCAGGGATGTTAACCAGAAAGGGGTTCCGGTTGGCTACCCTGCACTGGGGAAGAGGGATTAGGGGACTAAAAGGAGGAAGAGAGAAGGGAAAAAAGGCATAACCACACACACGCACAACTCTGTCACAATTTGTCACTCAATCCAGTCGCTCTCAAGTAGGCAAAGAGTGCCTTGTATGCCTTGAGGGCAGTCGTCTGCTGTGGCCATGGACCGAGGATCTTTTGCTCTGTTAATGGGTGAGGATCGAGGCGGTCCAGGGCACAACACAGTGTATGTCTTGCACTCGCAAATGCAGGGCTCTCACACAGAAGGAGGTATACAATTTTCAACAGTGATTTTTCGTATCGAGTAGTAGAGCAAGGGCTAATTTGTACATCGCCGGAGCCCAGCAAAAGGAAAGCCACGGAAGAGCAACCACATAATGCATCGCCTAGCATTTCCGGGCAACACCAACCGCAGTAAGCAGGTCACTTTCGAAGTACAAGAAAAATTGAAACAGCTCCACACAGAGTCCACATTGGTCTTTACGTGCTCAGCAGGCCAATGAATGCGTCAGTGTGGCGATAGGATTGTCCTCCTTCTCCCTCCTTCCCCAATTTCCCTCGTAAAAGGGCAAGAGAAAAACAGAACTGAACCATCGGTTCAAGCGCAACAAGCACTGGCAGATGAGCTAGGGTATCGAGCGGACAAGTCCTAGGGCCAAATTCGCTACCGCTAGCCTAGCGAGGCGCTTTAGTCGTATGATCCTAATTCCTTTATGTCACCACTGTCCCTGATTTTTTGTGTTTGTGCGGTAGGAGTTAAAAAGTCGCTCGTGAATTCGCCCGTTCTTCTTGGCCTTTCTTCAAATGTCCCCCAAGAATTAAGGCCCCCTCACGGACACACCAATGACTCTGGCGACAGAAGAAAAACAGCCCGTTTTTTTTTTTTTCAAACTCGCATCTCCCACGCCAACAATAAAAGAAGGCGCAGGCGGCTGAATGAGAGGCATCAAATGAATTACAGAGTCTCTAAGAGCGCGGCTTGACCGCGCGCCAGACGTTCGTTGCTAGAACGCCGAGAGGACGTTCTTTTGCCGGACCGCGTTATGTCTCCCTTCTATCAAGGATGATGTCCGAACAACAGCGCGCACAATGAGGCCGCGGCCTTGGACCGAAACGCACACAGATGCGAGGCAGCACAACGACGAAACCCATCAAGAATCTCGCAAGAAACCCGGCTGAAACGAAGCAAGTGTGGTAATAAGCTTCCCGGCAGAGAGAAAGCAAAACAGGGCCATTGTGCGTGCGCGGCCACTGAGACCTCCACCCCCCCCCCCCCCCTTCCGGCGCGCCACGACACAAACGTCCCACCAGGACGTCCCCAGCCTAGCTGCCAAATCGGGAAGGCGAACAAAGCGCAAAACGAACGAACGATGGGACGCGCGCGACGGCTCGATTATGGCTGGCGACCCCGAACGAGAACTTTTTTCCTGGACCCGAGCCAAGGGCCGCGGAGCGGCGGCGGCTTTCACGTGGAAGTATACAAGCATTCTGCCAGCCGTTTTCGGGAAAGCACCGACGCGAAAACCGCTCGTTCTCGAACTTTTTTTTCTTCCTTAATTTCCATCTTAGCTGCGGCAGCTCGTTGTCTCGCGAGGCGCAGCGATTTCGGCGGAGACGAGACAAATAAGGCCTCTCTCTTCTTTTCCTCCTTCCCCTCTATCTCGTTTAATTTTTTCGTTTTTAGCCCGCCTAACCTCTTTCTAGAGCGAAGCTTTCAGAACGGCCAGAAATTTGGCCGCGCGCGCGGAGGCTTCGGAGAAGGCGCATGTAGAACAAGAGAGAGCAGCAGCACGGAAGCGGCAAAAGCGGCCGTCGCGTAAGTTGGAGGAGTTCTCAGCGGAGCAGCCTCAGCATGCGGGAAGCGGGGAGAAGAAGGAGGGGGGGGGATAGAACGGGTGCCAAAAGACCCCAAAAGACTGCGATCGTGTGGTCCCGCGCTTCCCGCGCAGAGAAGGAAATGTTCCCGAAGGCGAGGGGAAAACAAATGAGCGGGAGCCGCTGCCGCGCGTCCAAGCAACGCGCGCACTGCGAGCTACATGGCGCGCTGCGCCAAAATTTTCACCATTAGCGGGACTCGGGCCGGCGCAGTAAGTGCGCTTGCCTCGCTGGCTAGGGGAGCCTCCATCAATCAAGCTCGTTCGTGGCTCACCACCGCTACACTGTAGGCACTGCCTATGTGTGCGCCGAGGCCGAGGCAGTTGGCGGAGGCGCAGCCTGCACGCTATGCGCAAGCGGATCTCTGGTCATCTATATTTCGCGAGGGTCAGCTGGCTGCGGTTTCCACAAACGTTTCCGGGGAGAAGCGGCCACTTATTCCTCGTCTTCCAAGAACGGAACGATTGCGCTCGTTGCCAAGGGTCGACCGCGAGTTAATGAAGCAGGCTTGTTTGTACAGAGCATCGAGGAGAGCGGTACGGAGCAGAATCTCCGTTGTGTTCGCTGAATAAACCGGCACGCTAAAACGCCGGCACGTATAGCACACAAGCAGCAGTCAGTGCGACCATCAAAAGCGCAGATAATCATGCAAAAGAGTCGCTTAGAGCCAAGACTTTTTTAAAAAAGCCTTGCCTGATTGCTGCACAAGATTCCAGGAGAGATGGGCAGCCAGTATAAAAGGAACGCAGTAGTCAAATGCACCAAATACAAGACCGCTAACCACGCTACAGAGCATGCATGCGTCACAGGGCTAAACTCCACTCCGGGAGTGTTTCCTAAGAGCATGTCAGAAACATTGCTTCCTCTTGGCACGTGCGCTAGTTCAGTGCGACATCGACATGCCCCCCCCCCTCCCCCTCCCAGGAAGCCCCTGGTTAGCTCTTAGTCGTAAAGACACTGCCGACTCTCCATGCTGGCGCAGGTCGTGGGCTCGACTCCCAGCGAAAGTACTCCAAATGGAAGAGCTCACAAAACGAGCTAGAAAACTAGGACCGGATTTTTAGCGAGACTCGATAATGCTGGCCGGTTTGGCCTCAGCGGACCTTCCCAGAAGCAAGGAGGGGATACGTCGCAGGCCTTCGTGTAAAAAGCGAATGAAATCTACCCGTTAACGGCCAAAAACCTCTCGTTGTAGTCCCGTTGTGCCCCAGGCGGTGCGGGCAGGGCGATTTTATTTTGCTTTATTTTTCTTCGCACGCCGTAATGTATGCACTCATTCCTGCTTCCACCCATGACATATAATCAAGGGCAAGGTCGCCACATTAAGGAAACATCAGCGCTCTCACGGAGCACTCGACTGAATACCGCACAAGCCCTCAGTGGGAGCATAATCCGACGTAAATGGTGATGATCGGGCTCCCCAAATAAAAGCAGCGACGATCGGATACACATACAACGGAAACGCCTTCATCCCCACTACCCCTCTCCAACTGCGCCGGGACCAAAGAATACCCTGCAAAAGAAACAAATAGTCGGCCGACTAACTTTGCTCCGCGAAACAGCGAACATCCCCCGCATGCTCGCGAAAAGTCCGAAAGTTTCTTCGGTGCAGGCGCGAAAAGAGCTCTGGCCAAGAGGGCTCACCTAAAAGGCGGAGCCGGCTCCTCTGCCGACTCGTCCGAAGTCTCCCACTCGTCGGCTCCTAAAGAGCCGGTCGCGTGGGAGACAAAAACGCGCAGGAAAGCAGCAACGCGCCATAGAGAACCGCATCTGTCGGCCAAGAGCCAAGCGCAGGGCATACGCGGAACGCAAAGCCCTGCGGGAGCCCCCCTGCCGACACCGTCCGCTAAAAGGCGGCGCTCATACGGAAGGCTCCAAGAAGGCTCAGCGTGCTTCCCGCAGGAAAGCGCAAGGCGTGGCTTCCCGAAAGGGAATAAGAAGCCCTGCTTTCAGCGGCCCTAACGGTCCTCAATGGCCCGGCACCGAGAACGGCGCGAGCGACCGGCTTCGCCGAGAGAATGTTTTGACTGCTCTAATGCAGGGGAGGGGGGTCTTCGACGTGTCCAGAAATCTCTCACTGGAAAAAGGCGAAGGTTTCTCCGGAATTTAAAGGCAAATCATAAAAAAAGTAAGCGAGAAGCTACAGCACTTGGCTCGGATCAGCGGCCGTCTTTCTTTCAGGAGGACAACTCCTCAGCACCGTTGAGTTTTTACAGTTTTGCTCTCTACCGTGTTACTCCCGCTTTAAAGTATAAAGCGACTGCAACAAGGTATACACGAATGAAGTCGTCAAGCATTGGCATTGCAGCCCCAAAAACAACCAATCACGAGTCAAGGCCCGAGATGTGCAGGTGCCACTACTAACTGCCGCATTTCCTCAGTCTGATATGACAAAGAAATAAAGTGAACAAATGGTAGCGCGCTCCAGTGGTCACTAACATGAGATTGCCTCAACAACGTTTACATCTGTGAAATAAATCGCTTACTCGTTTAATTACTCACAGATAAATAGTTTAATCTGCGAAAACTTGCAACGTTTACATCAGTTAATTAAATCGAGAACGTCAGGGACAGCTAGCGTAAACGTTGTCATCTTTAGTTTTTGAGGCGGAGGCGTTAAGAAGCGTGTGCAGCACAAAAGCCGGCGCCGTCGTGGCGTCATAGAACGTGAAAGAAAAACCCACAAAAAATATCCAGAAAAGCAACCTAGGTGGGCCACCTAGGTCACGTGACCTTGTGGCGTCATCACAATCTGCCCATCAGATTGTGAGAAAATTGCACCGTGGCAGGGGGCAGTTAAATTAATGATTGGTGGCAAGAGGTTGCTCTGGAAGAGCAACCTTGGTCGCACAAGTCCTAGCGGCGCATCGCTTAAACGCTGCATCACTGCGCTAGGAGTGGTGTGAGGACTCCCAAGGATCCATGCATGTAAAGTAAAGAATAATAAACTCTGCACATATAGACATTGCCCCATTAACACTATCGTATCATACCCTTATGGCGGAGCTTAAGTGCCTTCTCCAATTTATTATCTGGCCTATTCACCCGCTGCAAGACTTTTAAAGCGCCTTTCCTGATGACTTCTTGTAACCCCTGCACAGACGCTCACTATCTGTGGCTTTGGCAAACCGAAAACGCTGCTGTCCTGTGCTGCGCTGTGAATAATCATGAGGGGGGTGAAAGGAGGAAGAAAAGGTGCCACAGTGGAGGGCTCCGCATTTTAAAGATTGCTTATCAGGAAATAATAAAAGCAATAACTGTCTCTCTTCACACCACAACCGCGCCTGAGTGAAAGAAGGAAGGAGAGAGTGAAAAAAGAAAAGAGTGCTGCAGTTGAGGGCTCCGGAAAAATTTCGACCGCCTGAGAATCGACGTGCACTGACACGACACAGTACTGGGGCGCCTTGGGTTTCGCCTCCATGCACTGGCGTAGCACAGCAAAGACGTTTCGTGGGGGAGCGGAAGAGAGTGCTCTCATTGCCGGCAAGGTGATGGGAGAGGGCATGATGCATAGCTACTGCAGTCGCTTCTTCGCACAGGGAAAGAGGAAAGAAAAGAGTGTGATTTTTTTTCTACCCATGCCTTTACTATGGCAGCTGGATAATGGACACCTACAGCCACCGATCACTCGCAGCTGTTCGATCATTCGCAGCTTATATCAACTTGCTTTTCCCTTAAAAACCTGCATCCTTTTCACTTCCTGGGTTTTTCGTTCTCTCGACCTTTGGCCAGCCCTGCGAGAATGCGTCGTAGTCAGCAGCCTGTCAGATATAAACAGGCATGTGTGGCAGTGTGCCCTTAATAAGTCATCATTAGGCGCTTTTATATAGTTCCTTGTGCACGACAAGGACACACTGAAAACGATTGTCTAACTTCAAAGTCTTGGCTTTAACGAGGCTATGTCAAGAAAAATAAAAAAAATCTACTTTTTTCAAAGCTCAATACGTTCCCTGCTCTTTATGCTGTTCGTTACTAAGCTAAAATATGAAAAGCATGAAAAAAGTACACTATGTATACGTGCATTCTTCAAGTACGTTAGAATCCATTCCTCTGGCAAAAACAAAACGCGTGTTGGGATGAGCGCGGTAATCGGTCCAATATTGGAGTTGGATGGTTTTACTGTGGTCCTTTGTAGGACCGGCCTTTGCGCCTTTGCCAATACCTTTCCAATATCGGCCTGATTACCTGTGCTGCTTGCGCGACTTGTAAATGGGAAATTATAAAGTTGCTTTGGCGCTGCAGAGGCAGAGGCTGCTGACGGAACACAAAAGCCCACTCTGTGACACCGCACTTGCTTCAAGCCAACTTTTCCATTTCAGCCTGCAAATAGACATTGACAGATCATATCGTGAAGCGTACAAAAAAAATGGCGGTGGTTTAGCTCTGGTTAAACCTGTAGTCGCGCGATAGCTCCAGCTGGCCGAGTGGAACTTGATCACGTGACCAACCACGTGACGAACCACGTGATCAGCCATGGCGCCGCTAGCCACCTTAGCGCCGCGCCGCGGCAGCTGCTACGCACCACGTGACAGCGTGGCGGCGCAGCCACAGGGTGGCGAAGCCTTGAAATGCTACCGTAATGTAGCTATCGCTACAAAACATGTCAGACCCTTGTACTCCTCCCCCTTCCTCCTCACACGCACATTTCCTCGGTCAGTGCCAGAAGTACAAACGTGCAAACACTTAGCACGCACTGCTATCTTGAAGATTGCGTCCATGGAGACTTCACGTGTTCCGCACAAAGACAATGACGTTCCACGCTTTCTCCAGGACTTCCTTCAACAAACTTCTAGTTTTCTTACAACCTCCCAGAGGTTTATTAAGGCGCGCAAAGCAGAGCAAGACAAAATCTCAGATCAAAAAACATCTTACTAAACCAGTGCGTTTATCTATTATTCCATTCTTTTCTGGCCTCGGTGGGAAACAACGGCGAACGCCACGGCTCTGCACGAAACGCTGAACGCCAGCAAAGACAAATCGCGGGAATCGCACGCAAGCGACGCTACGAACAGTGCCGAGAGAAACAGCGGCAAAAAAAAAAACCGGCACCAACGAAGGCACCAATCGAAAGAGAGAGAGAAAGGCAGACGAAGAGGGGAGAATAAAGAAAGACACCGAAACACAGGGCAGTGCCGAGCATCGAGCGGGGCAAAGCGGGCGCAAACACAATGAAATCATCTCCCAGATGGCCCTGGACAACGGTGACGCGACGGGACGGCTTCGTTGCCGCAACACTGCCGGGCTCTCCGGGAGCCCAGCTAGTCACAGTTTATTCCCCGCCGCTGACGAACCGGCGGAGGCAGGCGGGCAGTGCGAAGGCGAAAAGGAAAGAAGAGGAAATAAAAGATTAGAGCCAGGCCGCCGCGTCCGCGCTGTGTGATGCCATTAGGGGAACGCCGAGAGGGCCAGAACGCTCGGAGGGCAAACAGCGTGCATGCCGACGGTCCTCTTCTTCGCGTCACGGCGCAGCAGGACTACGCGCGTGTTGACAGAGTTACGCAAGAATCGTCCCGGCAGGCGGGTCCTTCCTTCGTCGTTGACCGCACGCTTTTACGCCTTCGCGACGAGCCACGATGGGCGTCCTCCTGCAAGCGGGATCGATACCCGAGGATGGGGCGAGAAAGGACTCGCGACACGACAAAAAAGGGTTCCGCCCTGCACAGCCTGAACCGGCGCTACGCCTAAACCTGCTCTGAACGAACGGCCCAGTGGCGAATGGAATTCCGAATGACCGGCGACGTTTTACTGGCCGATTGCCAAAGCAGACACAGCGTGGAGGAATAGAGATTCGATGTGTAACAACAAGGGCGCAGAGATCGCCTTAAGGAAGACGTAGCTCTGGGCAGGAAGTTCTGTCTCTGATCGCGACGCTTACGAAACTTCGAATCAAAATCCGGTCACGTCCAGCAGCCAGTTTCTGGCTTCTGGCGGGTTAGCAGTAGGTGGCGCCACCAAGAGGCCGTGCGGTTAGTTATCGGCGGCGTACCGAAAATTCTTTTCTGAGGGCTGTGCGCTAAAAAAAACGTTGACAGGAAAAAAGGAGGTCAGATGACAGGAAAGAAGCGCAGACGACAGAAAGATGCGCTTCTTTCCTGTCGTCTGTACTCCTTTTTTTTTCCTCTGAACGTTTTTTTAGCGCACAGCCTTCAGAAATGAATATGTACCAACTAGCCCGTCAGAAAGTCTTACCGAAAATTCTCTTCCCTGCGTTTCGGGCACTCCACAGCAGTCTATCATGGCTATACCGCTGTTGACGTTATAGGTTACCATTGGGTTTTTGACTGACCAGAACGGGGGATTTCGATACGTGGACCCTGTGGCGAGTTTCGAAACGGCTGCTATCAATAATCTCCGGCTCCAGACTGCTACTGCACCCGTCAACAAAAGACAGATTTTTTTTCATTATTAGATATATCAACTTTAGGAAGTGTTGTTGTCTGGCTAGATGGCCACATTCTTCATTCGCCGTGACAGGTTTTACGCGCAAGAAAGACGACACATAGGCAAGACGACAGGACGAGCTGAGTGTATTGGGACACTATATTCACGCAGTATTTTGGGACACTACTTTGTGGCGAAAACAAATTTTCGTGTCTGATAGCAACAAAATTTTCTACTGCGCAGCAAGATGTACTGTCGTCGCTAAGAACAGATGCTGCCAGGTCTAGAGTAAACCGTCATTAGGACAAGCGGCAATAGGACAACGCCAATCCTTGCCGTACCTTAGGACGGCTTTCCTCGTAACAACTCTACTGTCGTCATATTCAGGCTCTCCGTGAAGAGGAGGCACGGGAAGAAGAGAAAAGAATTCGGCAGAGAAAATTAAAACTGCTTACGCGTGGAAATGCTAAAGCACTCGCGGTTCGAAGCTGTAGACGTTGATGGTTCACCGTTCATTGCACGAGCACACCCACAACCGGCAGCAATGAAATCGGGCGACGAAACGGCACGCCGCAGGCAGTGCGCTCCACTGTCTGCGGCGTTTACGGTGGCGAAATGTATGACACCACCACCCGCACATACGCGCGAGCCTATGACACCACCCGGAACGCTCTACGACGAACAGTTGCATCACAGTTTTGATACGAAAGTGTGGGAAGGCAGACAATTGGAGGTGTTTATGTCGTCGGTTCGAATCCCTGTCGCAAGCTATAGCCTCCAACTTCAATTGTACATGCAAGCTAAATATGCAACAAGAAATCATATGGCCCCACCCAGAATGCTGTACGACAAATGGTTGCGTCACAATTTCGGTACGAATGTCGGGAAAACTGGCGCCACCTGGAGGTCGGCCAGTGGCGAGTATATAGAGACAGACTACACGTCTAGGATTGCCTAAAGTGGCGGTGCTCGGCTTCCTGCGTGCGTCAGACGGCCGTTTGATGACGTCACTCTATTTTTCTTGCAATCGCTGGGATTTTATGTACCACCTGCGAGTATACACACACACACACAGGCCGCCGGCTTTTCTGGTAATGGGACTAGTAATGTTTTAGCATTAAAAAAAACTGAGAAATGGGCGTACGAAAGTCGCGGATACGAATGATGGAAAAGAGGCTGTTCAAATCTCCGCGGTGACTCATTGAATAGGACGCTCAGCTGCTGGGCTCGATACGCTGGTCGATTTCGGCCGCGGCGGACGCGTTTCCATGGAAGCGAGACGCAAAAGACACCCGTGTGTTGCGCGATGCCAGTGCAAAATGAATAACTCCATGTGGTCGAAACTGAGTTGAGTAATTGTTTACTGAAGGTGGCGCAAATGCCTGTTCACGGGACAGAGGGAGTACAGGGACAGGGACATTACATCTGGGGGTCAATTGGCTCTCTCTCGTGCAAACTCCCAAGGGAGAGCAACGTGGTTTGGACCCAAGCCTCGCTGTTCGGTGTAGTCCAAGCACTGAATGTGGTGATTCTTCCGAGGTGTTTTCTTCTGACGTCTTGGTAACCAGGGTGGTCTCACACCATTCCCTGCACGGTTGGAAGGACGTCCATATTACACTTCCTGCACACTACTCTGGACGGATGTTCGTCCGCTTATTCTTGACCTTCTTCAGTGATTCTTCCCTTTCAACATCACTCTCAGCCACATGACATCATTGGCCTCTATCTCCAATATTTCGCATGCTATCTACGCGGATAATGTCACCGTCTAGACCCCAAAAGGAAACGACGGCGAAATAGAGAACACCCTCCTTGAGGTTTCCGCTCTCCGCATCCTCGGCACGTTTATCCCAAACAACCGCAAAAATACTCTTCTCATCACCCACCTTACAAACTGCGTCAAACTTCCCGCCTCATCCAACGCACCGCAAATAAGCACCGTGGTATGAAAGAGGCCGAGCTCCGTCGACTGGTGCAAGCCTTCGTTCTACCTGCCCTGCCCTACCCTACCCTGCCCTGCCCTGCCCTGCCCTGCCCTGCCCTGTCATGCCCTGTCATGTCCTGTCATGTCCTGCCCTGCCCTGCCCTACCCTGTCCTGTCCTGCCCTGTCCTGTCCCTGCCCTGCCCTACCCTACGTACCGTACCCTACCCTACCTTACCCTACCCTACTCTACCATATCTCTATCCTCACGAGACCGAAAGAGACAAAGTCGACTGTCTCATTAGACAGTCACATAAGTCTGCCCTTCATCCCCCTCGCCGCACTACCACGGCCACGCTCAGGAAGTCGGGCATACACAACACAGTGATCGAACTCATCGATGCCCACTTGACCGCGTAATACAAGCGCTTATCTCACACCCCCAAGAGGTGCATCATCCTCCACGACCTTGCTATCGGACACCCCACCTCATTCAACACGCTCGTGCGCCTCGCACCCCACATACACAACTCCCTCGTCTTTACGCCCATTCCCAAAAATACGCATCACGAGCATCACAGGGCTCGTCGCGCGGCACGAGCTCACGTGCTCCACAAGCGCAATTCCTCGAAGCAGGAGACTGTCGACGCCGCAGAATATACCGTCAGGTAGTTACACGCAGTGACGGAACGCTCCGCGAGTTCTACCTTGAACGATTAATAACTGGACGCCGCACTCCAGTTGTAACCAACACAGTGCTGTGCGCGTGTGTGATTTAATTCCTCTAAAATGAACTAATCACGCGCACAACCTGGACACATTTCTTATTGTGTAAATAGTTTGTACATATTACTTCTCCCCCTATCCTCTCTTCCTGTCCCCTCACCTCTTTCACTTCATTTCTCCATTCTGCCTGCTATCGTTTATTTCCGCTGCCCGAGCTCAGGTGCTTCAATATCGATGTTAGATGCCGGGGCTAGGAAAAATCTTTTCCTTCCTTTTTACTATTATTTTTAATAAAACCACTACCACCACCACCTTTTTTTTATGGAGGAAAAACGCTAAGGCGCCCGTGTGCTGTGCGATGTCAGTGCACGTTAAAGATCCCCAGGTGGTCGAAATTATTCCGGAGCCCTCCACTACGGCACCTCTCTCTTCCTTTCTTCTTTCACTCCCTCCTTTACCCTTCCCTTACGGCGCGGTTCAGGTGTCCAACGATATATGAGACAGATACTGCGCCATTTCCTTTCCCTCCAAAACCAATTATCACTCTGAAAGCGGTTCCCACAGTGGACGCCTCGCTCTGACAGCCGCCACTGCCCGTTTAAGCGCCCGCGACGAAGCGGAGAAGGCGGCCATCGCACTAGCCATCGCTTCCTCCCCAGCAGAATCATCCTAAGCGATTCTAAAACCCTCATTAGTCACTACGCGCAAGGTCGACTCCACCCCGGGTGAAAGGAGCTTGACTAAGGGTACAAAGTACCCTTAATCAAGCTCCTCTTACCCAACAGATCCAAATTATCTGGGTCCTTGCGCACTCCACGCGGCTCATGCATTTGCCCGAGGAGGAGGAGGAAAAACATTTATTCAGAGCATAAAAACTGGGTGGGTTCAGTACGAGAACCCATTGGTCGCCATCATAACCCGGCCCCTCTCAACCAGCAATTTCTGGTCGAGTGGGCTGTGGCTATGAAGGGTTGCCTCCCAGCGCTCATGAGTCGGATCGGGATTGCTGTCTAAGTCTGGGTTTTCTTGACATTCCCAAACCGCGTGAAAGAGTGTGCCAACTGCTCCACAGAAGGGGCAGGACGAATTGTTTCTGGGTACCATTTACTCATTAGGTAAGGATTGGGCAGAGTATTAGTTTGTAGTCGCCTGATTATGTGCTCTTCATATTTACTTAGGGTTTTGTGAGGAAGAGGATATTCCCTTCTTGTGATCTTATAGTACTCCGTAATTTCTGCGTAGCTTAGTAAGGGTGAGGGGTTGTCAACTATGTCAGAGAGAGGCTGCGTGCCAGATGCTCGGAGGAGGAGAGCTCGAGCAGCTGTGTTGGCCGCCTCATTGCCCGTCGTTGAGAGGTGCCCTGGCGTCCAGAAGATCTGGATGTTGGAAGGATTAGCCTTTCCAAAATTTCCCAACACGGAGCGCCAACGTGGCCTCTGAGGTAATTGCGTACCGCTGCTTGTGAGTCGGACATAACCGTTGCCTCGCTGTTCTTTGATATCGCTAGTGCGATAGCTGCTTCTTCAGCCGATGTGGTATCCACCGCTTGGATAAGGCTGCTTGCAATAATATCTCCCCGGGGTGAAACTGCTGCAATTACCGCGACTCCGTTAACGGGTCCAGCCGCATCGACGTAGATCGTGTCCTTGTTTCCATCCCAGCGCTTAGAGAGGTGTCTAGCTCTGGCTAGTCTCCGTCCTCTGTTGTATTCCTCATCCATGCGTTTTGGTATGGGGTGAGTCGTAATGTGTGATCTCATCTGCATGGGCATGTCGAGCTTGTCAGCGACTTCCCGGGGTGGACTGATTCTCAGCTTCTATAATATTTTCCTGCCAGGCTTAGATGTTGAGAGCCTGACAATTTGATTTACACGGTGGGCCTCTATTAGTTCGTCGATGGTGTTATGGATCCCCAGCTGTAGTAAGCGCTTAGTGGATGTGCATAAAGGGAGTCCCAGCGCCGTCTTAACTGCCTTTCGAATAATAACATCTAGTTGGTCTTTCTCCTTTTTGCTAAGCCGTAAGTACGGGGTGGCGTATGTTAGTTTAGAGAGAATGAAAGCCTGAACTAATCTTAGGGCCTCCTTCTCTCTTAGCCCATTTCTTTTCTTGATTACCCGGCGTAGCATTCTAGAGACTTGTTCGAAATAGGCTTGGAGCTGTCTGATTGTAGTGGTGTTAGTGTTGCCGCTGGGTATGATGGCTCCCAGGATCTTGATCTCTTTCTTGATCGGACTGCTCATACCCTGGACCGTAATGGCGACAGAGGGAGTGGACGGCAAAAGCCCCGTATTCTGCCTCTTGCCACGGTCGATCAGAAGTCACTCTGATTTCTCGGGAGAGCACGTTAACCCATGCCTCGCCGCATGCTGGCACACGACATTCGCTGCTTCCTGAAGCCGGCCTTGAATTTCCCCTTCATTACCGCTGCAACACCAGATCGTAATGTCGTCGGCGTATATAGCGTGCTCAATGCCTTGGATGCGGTCTAGCTTCTCTGGTAGCCCACGCATGGCCAGGTTGAAGAGAAGCGGAGACAAGACCGCTCCCTGCGCGAAATTTCATTTACAGTGCGGTGAGCTGCCCGTCCAGCCAAACACACCTCGTGTTGTTGTTGTCTTAGCGACAACAACAACAACAAGTTCAGAGCGTCGTCGTCATCAACTTCTATCGGCTCCGTCGCGCCGCACTAATCGCACATCATTGTCTTCTACGTAGCACAAACCAGCGCTTTCGGACTGATTCGAATGTAGTAAAAAATTATCTGTGCTTTTTGTTCGATTCCAACCTCGACCGGCATTCTGCGATGTCTCAAGGTCAGCTCACCAATGAGAGGAGGCTTGCTGAAAACAAAACAAATAAGAATAAATATGCGGACACCCACAGCCATAAACGCTGATGATAATAATAATAATAACTTTATTTGCATCACACGTACATGATGCCGGAGGCCAGCAGAAAAAGCTGTCATTAAGGCAGCTTGACAAGGCCGCAGGCCCCCACACTGGCAACTACAGGTAGCGGTCAGCAACCACAAAACAAATGCATGAAAGTGTGAAACCGCAAACAAAAGCTATACATTGAAAAAAGGAAGTTTCCACGAAAACCTGACTGCAACAAGAGGGCACACACTTTCAACAAATCTCATCGCCGGAGATGTATAGACAACATAGCAAAATGAAAGTGACGCTTTGAGATAGAATATTGTGAGACTATTTTGTTGTTCTTATTTTTAGTTCGTAAAGTAGTGGCGAAGTTTCTTGAAAGTAATATTTTCGGGTTGTATGTTTTTCTTATGCAACGTATTTAAAAGCCATGGTAACCGGTTTTTTAACATTTGTAATCCATATGTTGTCCTACATGTTTCAACTTTCCACCTCTCAAAATTTCGCGTGTTGTATGCTTTAGGATGACTACTTATGTTGGCTATCTGACGCAAGAAACAAGTACCCTTTTTTATCTCTTGTTTGTATTGTTTGCACAGACGATAACCATAAATCTTCGTAACAGGCATCACGTTATACATGTGAAATAATGGTTCCGAGGGATAGCACATGGGGACACTTGCAACGGCACGTAGAAACTTTTTTTGCAGAATATGAATTTTGTGTATATTGTTTTGCGTCGTAGAGGCCCAAACTAAATGGCAATAATTAAGTCTTGAACAAAACAAGGTATTATACAGCATTATCATTGCATTACGCGGTAGTACACTTGCATTTCGATATATGAGGCCGACTACTTGAGAAAGTTTTTTGGTTAAGCAGTTAATATGTGCATCCCAAGATAAGTTCTCATGAAACGTAACACCTAATGTTTTCATCCAAGGCACTATTTCAACTGGGGTTGATTTGAGCAAAACACTGTGGCTAGTTGTTATAGTTTTATTTCTGGCGTGAAATAGAACTGCCTTTGTTTTTTGTATGTTTATTTTTAAAAGGTTTTCTTCAGTCCATTTCTCTAGCTTGGCTAGGCTTTCATTCGCATGGCGAATTAATTGATCAGGATCATTTGCTGAAAAGAATAGACTCGTATCATCTGCGTAAATGACAAATTTTGTGAATGGGGTTACGCTTACTATGTCATTCACGTAGAGATTAAAAAGGAATGGCCCCAAAATACTGCCTTGCGGCACGCCACAGTTAACTGCTAGTGAATCCGAACAAAATCCCTCTATATCTACAATTTGCTTCCTATTGGTCAAATATGATCGGATTAACGCCGCAGCCACACCCCGAAAGCCATATCTTTCTAGCTTCGTGATCAGTATCTGATGATTTATGAGGTCAAAGGCTCTTGAAAAATCTATAAATATGCCTAATATTACGTTTTCTTGTTCAATGGGGTCTAAAATATACTCTTTTTGGGCAAGAAGTGCCGACTCGGTGCTAACTCCCTTTCGGAATCCATACTGGCAATCAACTATGAGGTTATGTTTCTCTTCAAATTTCGAAAATCGCTTGAGAATGATTTTTTCGAATGCCTTTGATAGGACAGGTAGTATGGAAACAGGCCTGTAATTCCCCATATCATTCTTATCACCTTTCTTGTACAATACCTTCACACGTGCAACTTGCATTTGGTGTGGAAATACCGCTTGTTCAAGGCATAAATTGAAAACGTAATTTATGCAGGGAGCAAGGACACAGATGACGTGTTTCAAAGGTTTCACTTGCATGCCATCAACATCAATAGCGCTGCTGTTATTAAGACTTTTTATTACTTCCGTCACTTCGGCTTCGCTGACAGGATCAAGAAAAACTGAGCCATTATTGTAGTGAACATTGTCTAGATTAATATTCAGTGTTATTTGAGCGGCAGTATTTACAATGTGGCTATTGAAGGCATTGGCTAAGGCTTTGCCTGACAGCACGGTACCATTGTATTTTATTTCACGAACTGAGTCATTCTTAACATTATAGTTTAATACTGAGCGCAGGTTTTTCCACAGAGCATGTGTGCGTCCAGAAAGAGAGGTGAATAAGTTGTTAAAATGCTGTTTTCGTGCCCTTTTCAGCTCTTTATCTAAACGATTACGGCAAGTTCTAAACTGCTTCAACGCGTCTGGATCCTTGCTCTTGATAAACCTGCTGAACATTGTATTTTTCTCACGTAGACGATGCGCCGTCCTTTAATGTGTGTCCAGCGGAGCGCTAGATTGCTTCTACAAGCATCCAAACGAACGATTTCCGGATTGTTTTTTTGTTATGCCAACAGCGCGCGGTTCGCTTCACCTCGCTAAAAGGCTTAGTCGTCGGGTACGCAGATAAAGCGATTTCCTCCAGGGACTTCCTTGCATAGCTCTCTTTATACAAAGTAAGCCAATGCGCTTCGAACCACCCTGCAAGCCTCACAGGAATATCCCTGGAACTTGTCACCAGGCCATTGTCCCAGCGCACTGTGCATGCGGCGGTTCACAGAGGCGCCGCTAATGTCAATCGAAGCGTGATGCGCAGAAGGTTCACGCACTAACCTTTACGTCATCATCGTGATCATACTTCGCGTCTCGGAAACGGTGCACACGCCGAAGGAAAAGCAATCCCCGAAAGTGTCATTCGAGGCACACAGGGTCAAAAGAGACGAGACGTTCTCAGTGTTTCCTCCGCCTCTTCCATTTATCCTTTGCCTCCTTCTCTCGTTCCCGCTGACATCGGAAGGGTCAATCCGCACGCATACGCCGGCCGTCCACCGTGCTCGTGCCGCTGCCTATACGGAGCGACGTTAATGGCCAGCAAACGGACAGGCACTGCCGCAATGGCCACAGACGGGGGCGGGCTTTACGCGAACAGAGGCCGCGCAGCAGCCAATAAATAAAGCCGCAGTCGGCAGCAGTCGGACGTACACACACCGCCGGACGGCGGGAGAGAGTCGTCTTGCGCGAAACAGTACACCCGGAGACTGCGGCCACGCGGGCCGTCGGCCAATCTCCGGAGGAGGCAGGCAATCACGGAGCGAGCCTGCGCGCCGACGGCTCGTGCACACAACGCAACAGCGGTCTTTGCTCGCCGGCGCAACAACGCGGCGAGCGCACAGACCGTTGACCGTGGGCGCCGGCAACGCGGGCCGCACGTGCACAAAGAGCGGAGAACAACCGTAGCGTTGGACAAAGGCACGAGTCTCTCTTTACCGGCCTTTCCTCTCTCGCCGTTTCCGCATCGCGTTCAAACAACGGCGTCGAAGACGTAGGTGGAGGCCGCTCCGCGGGGAAGGCAGCGAGAGACCTAACCTGCTTTGCAGAACCCACGGCAGGCGAAGCGAGCGCCTGAGACCGGGTCACCACGCGTACAGGCTTTGTCAAGAATACACAGGCCACCGCTGTTCGCATCTAGGTCGTGTAGTCAGGCTGGGTTTGCATCGCCAGAGGTACAAGTCTATCTAGACCGAAAGCATCTGCTGTCCACGCGTCTACGGAACTTAGGTGCTCCAGGGGTGCTCAAATAGGCCCACCAGAGTAGCAAATGCGGTCCCCTTTATATTTGTAAGCATAAGTGAGAAGTTTAAGTTTACAGGCTATTTACTTCATATTCGAGCAGTTTTGGCGATTAGAAGAGTGAGGTGTAGCGAATATGAATCTACTGTGCTATTCTCTGATCCACCGCTCCATTGTCTGATAAATGCCGACTAAACAGAGTTAGCGCGCCAACGCAAATTAAGCCGAACATTTAGCGTACCTAAGGAGGAAGAGAAGGAAAGGCAGGGAGGTTAAACAGAACAAAAAATCGGTTAGCTACCCTGCATTGAGTAAAAGAGATGAAGGAACATAAAGGTCAAGAAGACAAAACCAGAACAGGAAAATGAAGTCAGTAAACAAACGCATGCGGTAAGTCAAAGTCTAAAGCCTGTCATGCAGGCCCGACGCTCTGAAGGAGCGGAGCAGTGCGTGGCAGGCCTTCACGCCGACGATCGCCGCGGCCACTGTCCGAGAATCTTCATTCCCGTCATCGGGAGTGCGTCAAGGTGCCCCAACTCACGGCAGAGAGACTGCCTTTCGGCACTGTATGAAGGGCGTGCGCAGAAAATGTGTGCTGTGGTTTCGTCGCACCTGCGGAGAGCACACGCAGGGTTGCCAGCCATACCGATAACAAAGCAGTAGTAGTTCGCGAATGCGGCACCAAGCCACGGGCGACACAGCAAGGCTGTCATGGTAGGCTGGGCGGAAGCCGGAGCTTCAGGTCAGGCTCCAGAGATTGTAGACGTGGGTTCGAAAAATGGCCGGAATTCCATGGGGCAAGAGTGATCTCCCGCGCAAGTGTTCAAAGTCTACCCGCTGCGTCTGATTTCGAAATGGGGATAGACACGCAATTGCCTTCGTGGTGGTTAGTTCGCGCGGTGATCACCTGCGATGTCGTTGTGTCCTGGTAACCGTTGGAAGATAATACCGTGCCCTTTATTGATGATAAAATGCTGTTGCTCAAGGATTTCCGCGACCAGTTGTTCATGGGATGCACGGCTTTACGGAAAGTCAGCGCTGTGGATGAGGTTTTGGGGTCTGCCACTCTAGAGCAGATGTCGTTACCAACTTGAACCTCGCTGCGACTTTGGTGAAAGGCGAGAGAGTTCAACGGATGAATCTGTTGCGGAGATGTCCTTAGGCCCCGAAGAACATTCCAAATGCGTGAGAGAGGCTTCCGAGGACCCGGTGATGCACGAACTGTCTCCCAACGTTCAGCCTGCAGGCGCTGAGTTCTGCACTGGATAGTCCTTTGCGTGCGTCTTGCATCCCTGAGGTCTACAAGCGAATTTGTGCGCCTGTTCTGCGTTCTGCTCGTCGTGGCTGTAATAGGAAGCGCTGTATACCTGCACATTAAATCTCGGCACTTTGTCATTCGGGTTATGAAGCATGTCGCGTTTTCCACAGCCTACTTGCTCGTATATAAAGTGCTCGTTACAGTGCTGAGATTACCGCGCAACGCTCAATCAGCTCTAGTAACAGAACAGAGGGCATGGTATTTGGTAGAAGAAAAGAGGAAGGTGTTCTCATCTACCGAAAGCAATGACAGTATTCTACGCTTTCCGTGCACTTCAAGACTGTGCAGCAGGAATACTTTTAAGATGCTCACATGTTTTCCCTTATAGGATAATGACTGATTTTTTTTCTAGCGGTAGCTCTATCATAAAAATTTTTGGCCCCCATAGTGAGCATCCCAAAGATACAAACAACGCCATATATGACTAACCCGCCGCGGTGGCTCAGTGGTTAGAGCACTCGGCTACTGATCGGGAGTACCCAGGTTCGAACCCGACCGCGGCGGCAGAGTTTCGATGCAGGCGAAAGGCTAAGGTGCCCGTCTGCTGTGCGATGTCAGTGCACGTTAAAGATCCTCAGGTGGTCGAAATTATTCCGGAGCCCTCCGCTACAGCACCTCTTTCTTCCTTTCTTCTTTCACTTCCTCCTTTATCCCTTCCCTTACGGCGCGGTTCAGGTGTCCGCCGATATGTGAGACAGATACTGCGTCATTTCCTTTCCCCCAAATTCCAATTTTCCAATCTTCATATAAGACTAAACACATAACAACGATGTCAAAAAAATTAATGTAGGTTAGCTCAGGTAATCCAGGATATACAAATCGAAAGATGTCGGCGTTCACTGTGTTCATTGGCGTTGGCAATGTTCTAGACGGCGATGGCTTTGAGGGAAGGAAAGGCGCATAACTGGCTCCCTGGATATGCGGACGCCTCATTCGTGTTTTGGTACATGTGGCGGTGTTGGGAGAGCGAAATGTTGCCAGAATGCATTAGCGCTGCATGGCCCCTCAAAGGGTGGTGGGGAAAGCGCGCTGCCTATCTAGTGTGCGGAACGCAATCAAAGCAGACTTTTGCAGATGAACACCAAGCCGCGTATATGGAAGCGAGATTGAGGTCTCCACTGAGCCACAGAGCCGGTTTGCGCCTTTCCTTCCGTGAAAATGAACGTCCCTTGCAAAGTTGTCAACGCCAAAGAACTCTATGAACGCCGTCGGCTCACTTGTTTTGTTTGGTTTTTGAGGAAAGGAAACGGAACAGTAACCGTCTCACATATCTCGGTGGACACACGAACCGCGCCATAAAGGAAGGGATAAAGGAGGGAGGGAAAGAAGAAAGAGAGCGGGGAACAGCTGTGGCTCAGTGCTACTAGTGGCGCATGCGCAGTAGTCACTAGGGAGCGAGAGACAGAGAAAGTCAGCGGTGGCCACCTGCGCCGTGCGTGACGTCACTTGTGCTTCGACATACGCCGGCTCGCGCGAAGCGCGGTGTTTTGCGTAGTGAAGCTTTTTCGCTTCAAAATCACAACATAAACACACATAGTGCTACCGTAGTACCACCACTTACTACAGTAGCCCCCGCGGGTTACACGAATAAGCCATGACGTCTCGCCCACCTACAACCACATTATGCGGCAGCCGTATGACGCCACTTATAACGGACGCAATAAGAAAAAAAACCTACGTTCGTACTACGCGAGGCGACGCAACTACTTCTGTCACTTCTTTTGATATGACATGCGGCTGTCATGCGGCTCCACTTGGCCAAGGAAGAAGCAGTATATACTAGGCGGGGCTGCTTTCTTAAGCCTAGTTTCTACCGCGTTCCGTGCAGTGCCGTCGCCGTCCAGGCTATCGCACTCAACGAAGACATCGCGGGAAAAATTGTCGCAGCCAGCAAGCAGGCGCAGTGAAACAAAATAGCCGGCGTGTCGACATTATCGAGGAACACCGCGCACGTACAAAAAAAAGAAAGAAAAATCTGGGAAGTTCCGTGCGGAGACAGGAGCTGTCCGGTGTCCAATCCGCTTACCGAGATCGCTGCGCCATCACTGCAAAAAATCTAATCCACCGACTGTGATACTCTCGAACTGCCGCTACTGCAAGAAAGAAACAGCAGTCGAAAACTACACCCGAAACTAAGACGGGAGACGTATATACACACATGTAGACACACAGGCCAGAGTCACGGCGAAAAAAAATACTCCCAATACACACACAAAAAAAACGCCCAGAAACAAAGCGCAATCCCGAGTCTTCTCATCTCCAGCGAAACGCTGAGCAGAGCCATCAAAGCGACGCCTCCTCCTCCTTGTTCTTTTATTTGCCCTCCGCGACCATTATTACTTCCACTCCCGCTTCGCGTCGCTGCAAACAGTGGCGCGGACGACGTCTATGGGGAGCAATGCAATTTCCGCGCGCAAAATCGCATCGCGAGTCCCGAACTGTTTGCAATTTCAAACAAACGAGAAGAAAAAGACTAAAAAAACACGCAATAAGCAGCAGACAGACTACAGACGCGCCAATACGCTTTAAAAACTCCCCCGTCAAACACGGCGCGCGGGCTCTTTCAGAGCAAAGCCGGGAGCAACGCGGCGATGTCGAAACGACCCGACGCTGATCGAATCGTATCGAGCTCCGCACGCGATGACTGAGGCCGTGGTCGAGGCGAGTTCATAAAACATCGACTCATAAAGCACCGCAACACGGAGATCGCTGAGCAACTCATATAATAAAGGCCTATATGTGAGCAGAAAGGTGCATGTATACGTTTGCTTTCAGCTTGTCACGTGCCGAACGGAGCTGGAATGTCGCTAAAAATAAATGCGAGAAAAGATAGTCAAGAGGCAGAGTTGAACGCGGTAAGTCTTTTCGAGGGGCAACACTAAAAACTTGAAAGCGGCGGCGGCGTTACGGAACAAGCTCGCCGGTCCTGCGTTAAAACAGCCACGAAGCTTTTGTTTGCGAAAACGAAACCATCGAGATTAAACCGAAACATCAGACGGAAACGAGGTTTCGCAACACAAAAGAGTCTGAGTGCACGCAGTCTCCGCGGCCGCTTTGAAGTTGTTTAAGGGTCACGCGGATGACTTCAGTTGTTCCAGCGGGGACACACGAGGTTCGAGAGAAAGTGATGCGAGGACCGAGTTTAACATTTGCTGCCGTTTAATGGAGGGAACTTTCAAAGACGAGAAAAAAAAAGTTCATTCGTTTCGCCTCTTACAGGTGGGCGGCCCAACGATGTCCGTTGAATATCTTTTTTTCGTCGTTCTTGCAATCAAACAGGGCGAAAAGAATACGTTTATTCCGAATCGTTAGAAATTATTCTACCTGAAGGAACGCCGAATAAAATATAAAGTAGGAAAGAGCAAGCCTCTCGCCTTTTTAACTGAACAAGGGCGCGCATGTCGAGTGAGAGATACTTTGCCGAAACTCGATGCTTTGTATGCATTACGTGACCGAGAAGCAATGGAGGCACCTCATAACCTTTTATTCCCTTTCAGCAAGCCGGCGCCTTTGAGCTCTTGACAAGCTTTAACGTGCGATTGAACACACCTGTACCATGGTTTATGACTAGGTTCTATGACCAGGTTGCATGACCAGGTTCCATGTCACGTGCCGAACGGAGCTGGAATGCCGCTAAAAATAAATGCGAGAAAAGAAAGTCAGAAGGCAGAGTTGTTGAGCGTGGTAAGTCCCTTCGAGAAGCAACACTAAAAACTGATAAACAGAAGCGGCGTTATGGCTAAGAATCTCTGGCTCCGGACAGGCCGCCATTGGAGGCTGAACCGAGCAAATGCGCCACTAAAAATCAACGCTACCGTTTTTCGATCTCCACCTATCCAAGCTACAAGCAAAAAGGGGAAGAAATTTGCAAGGAGAACGGCAACGTCGACCACATAGTGTGTCGAATTAACGACCAATTATTAGCCGGTAACAAAACGGTTAGCCAAAATTAAAATCCTCAATTACCAGCGCTTTCCATCCTATACCTAGCTGTCTGCAACTAAATGTGAAAAAAAGTTGGCACAGCTAGAAGTCAGTCTCAATTTTATCGGGCTTCACATCCTCGTAATTTTCTTTAATTTTATCAAGGCAACTCAGAGGCAAAAACACATTTACAGAAGCATAAAGTGAAAGTATTCTATCCATGACAGGAAAATGCACCGGGGTTTGTATGGCCTGCAAGGAAGGTGTTTCCACTTTTGAGCTTGCCAGTCCGTGCATTCAGCGTTCTGATTCGTGCTCTACCTCTTTAAGAGAAGTCGATGGGGAGCGGGCAGAGGGGGGTGGGGAGAGTTGAAAACTACATTTCGGACTGTTAGACATTTTATCGAAGTAAATACGGTACACGTCATGCGATCGGGGGATGACGAGGATGCAAGTACATAGCATTCATGACAACGGCGAAAACATCCGGCAAAAACCTGAATCAGCATGGGCGCCTCTCGTTGTCGCACCGGTAGGCCTCGTCCAGCGCACTCTGAATCGACCGTTACATTGTCCTCATTTCTACGAATAACTGACCGGGAACCAGAATGCAATCGCCACGAAACACAGGCGACACCACGGGACAGTCATTTTCAACTGTGATGAAGAAAAAAAAAGGCACAAAAGTAAGCGAGAGAGAGAGAGAGAGAGACAATGAGGAGCAGTTGAGCAGCTGTGCAGCGAACTGCGCTTTCTCTTTTTTTTTTTGTTCCTTTAATCCGTGCACTGCCGTGGCCAGTTATTCAGTCACGCAATGGTCGGAGCAGGTGCGTGGCGGAAATGTCTATGTAGTTCTACACAAAACGGGGAAAATAGAGAAAATGAATAGCGAAAAGTACCGCTCGAGGAACCTCCATCGAGCTCTCACTACTGTAAAGAGAGGGCGCCGTTCGAAACAACACTGGCATGGGCGGTGGATCGTCTCACAGGAGCCGCGACTCAAAACACAGGCGCAAATGTCGGCGCTTTGCAGTATCGGTTGGTGGTTTTGAGAGAACGAAAGGGCGCAATAACTGTTGCACTTCTCGGTGGACACTTCAACCGCACCGTGAGGGAAGGAACGAATGACGAAGTGAAAAACAGAAGATAGAAACAAGCTCCGTGGTGTATTTGTACGAATATTTCAGATGACGGAGCGTAAATAGCGTCCTGCGTCCGAGACGGATCCATTGGAGGCTGCTGCCGCTCGGACCCCTATGACCAGGTTCCCCTGGTCGTCGAGATGTTCGTGTAAATTTAGACCTCATGAGGTTCTTTAACGTGGAATGTCACCGAACAGAACACGGACACCTTGCATTCCGCCTCCATCGCAACGCGGCCGATGACGATGTGCGACGCAAGGCACGATTATAATAACGAACGCCTCTATGTTGAGCCGCATTTTGTAGCGATCATTTCACCAGTCACAATAAGTCAAGCCCGCGTCTAGTTTTTACAACGTTGTGCACTTTTTGAGAGATGCGGCAGTTATATCCACATAGTCAAGGGGAATAAACGCATTAGCACTTATTCACGCGCCGAAACAATCCTGTGGTCTACGATGCACAATGCACAGCCGAACAGAAACTAGGCTAATTTTGACAACGTGGCGTCCTTTAACGTGCATCGAAATCTCAGTACAAGGGCGTTTTCAAATTTCCTCCCCACCAAAATTCGGCTACCGCCGCGGTGGGATCGAACTCATGACCTTCTCCTCAGCAATCGAATGCCACCGCCAATGGAGATAGCCCGGTGGCTTGCAAGTAAATACACGCACTTAGCATAGCGCTTGCCCCTGTCGCTATCGCTTACTGCACACCATTAGCGCGCACACAGTCCTGACACGACCGGCATGCGCATAGCTGGCTTAACAGCTGGCCGGTTTGTGGCGCCACCTGGCACCACGAAGGTGAATGCGCATGCGCACTGACGGCACGCGCTAGGCGGTAAGCACGACGCGATGTGCTAAAGATCTCTTTTAATTATCAGGTGTTTACGCTCCGATGCATAAAACGTTAAACTCGGTGAAAGCTGTCGCTGTGAGCATGTTGGTGGTTTTTTGCTAACGCCTGGAACCTAGAGTAAATTCTAGGACCGACAGACTTAGTGGCAACCTGGGCTACTACAAGGCGATCGCAAAAGGCGCACGTTCACGTGGTATTAAACATCCAGTCACGTGACTTGACTGTGTACGCTTTTAATCCTGGATCTGCCGGGGTAGGTTATGTATAAACGCTGACGTTTCAAAAATGAGGAGAGGAAGTTGCGGCCGAATAGGCGCTCAACTCAACTTGCCAATTAAGTGACGCGGGAAATGAAAGAAGAAAACGTATCCAAGCAACGCGATACGCCAGAGAGCAATGCGCCAATTTTATTGTATGCCCGAACGGCCCGAGAGCTTTGCGACAACAGGAAACAAATATAGAAAATCAAAGCAATATGTAAAGAGAAGACGGCTCGATGACCAGCGCGAGCCTGCGGCGGTGGGATAGCAGTCCAACTCCAGATTCGCCTGGGGCGCTTCTATTACTGTACGATGCTCGTGAGGATGGAATCTAAAGACGTGGCTCATGGAACAGGCAGCGAAGCAGCAGCAACTGCAGCTTGGAGGGCCGAGCCGAAG